>JAJEJO010002877.1:293428-577265 GCA_020662805.1 Glaucomys volans
TAAATAATTTTAAAAAAAATTATTGTGTTCTCCAAGCTTCTAACTCACAGAGGAAATAAACCAATAACACATAAGCCCATAATTCTGCTGTAAAGCTTTGAAGGAAAGTAGCCAGTTTGGAGAGTGGAGGAAGCGTCCTGGCCACAAATTTGGCAGGGCAGCAACCAAGATAGTTAAATTATGGCTGAGGAGGCAACATTGACACTGTCAGCTATCACTCACAACCATCTTTTTAGGAAGAGAATATTCATAAATAGGAGAATTGGTAGACAATAGAAAGTGCCACTTCCTTCCCTATTCACAGCAGCAGCTGTCAATCTAATTTCCTTTAAGAATGTGGTATATAAGAATTACTTGTATTGGTAAAATATTGAGATAGCAAAAAAGATTTGGATTTGGAAACTGGTTCTCAAATTCTTTTGCAACAATATCCCTTTCTTTCCACTAGATGGTGCAGTTTTCTTGTTTCTTAATCAGTCTACCCTGCCTTGGAAGTTGCTGCCCCCTTCTTCCCTAACCACCTTGCACCATCCTCCTCTGCAGGGGGAGAAAAAAGGAGGAAGGAGGGGGGAGAGGGAGAAAGGGAAAGAGACGAGGAAAATCACACAGATAGCTGCTTTCCATCATCTCTCTCCTCAGTGACTACCTGTGTCTGTCTCTCTTTCTTTCATTCACATGAATCCCAAAAATAAACTGGACAGAATGTTTTGGGAAACTAGTCCTTAAGCGTAGCCCTGGTACTAGAGTTGGGAGAAACAGGAAAAATCTTACCTGGATTTCTTTCTCTCTTTTTTTTTAATTTTAATGTGGTGCCGGGCGCGGTGGCACACACCTGTAATCCCAGCACTTGGGAGGCTGAGGAAGAAGGATCACGAGTTCAAAGCCAGCCTCAGCAACTTAGCGAGGCCCTAAGCAACTCAGTGAGACTCTGTCTCTAAATAAAATACAAAATAGGGCTGGGGATGTGGCTTAGTGGTGGAGTGCCCCTGGGTTCAATCCCCAGTACCCCCCCCCCAAAAAAAAATTTAACGTGGTGCTAAAGATTAAATTCAGGGCCTCACACGTGATAGGCAAGTGCTCTGCCACTGAGCTACAACCCCAGCCCTTTTCTTTTTTTTTTAATCACAATTCCTCTAGTAATGGAGTAGCTGAGACTAAAAGAAACCCAGGCAATATGAATGCAATTTCAACAGAGCAGAAGTATGCTAAGTGGAAGATCCAAGATGGCGGACTAGAGGGAGGCTGCATTCCTTGTCGCTCCGTAACTCAGGATTCAAACAGAGGAAAGTCTGTTTCTCCGTGAGGCAGTCTTTACTCCTCATTGATCCCCTGCTGTTTACCACATTTGTCTACCTGGATCATCCACAGTCTACCAGTGTAGCGACTACATTTGAGTGCAGACTGCTCACCACCTATCATCCATCACTTGCCTGTTTGCCTGCCTCTGGCCTGCCCATCTCCTGTCTTTTACCTACCCATCGCCCACCAACGGAGATTCATCGGCCAGTAGCCTGCTGAGCCTGCAGACCATCAGTGGATCACCAGCTGCCTGCTGTTGTGTGGAAGTCCACTGTCCCAGTACCCACAGGTTTGGTTACACATGGCTGCTGCCATTTTGGGAAAAAAGCCAGGACTTGCAGGACCATCAGCCCACTGACAGCACCCCGCCTCCGGGACCCCCAGCTTGACTGACAGCACACCACCTCCAGGGGCCTGGCCTGACCGACTGCACCCCTCACAGACTCGGTGCCCACACCCTGTCCTGCATCTCCCCATTTGCCAACACGTTTGGAAGCCAGTGCAGCCATCTTGCATTATCCACAAAGTGGAAATTATCATTAGGTGGGGAAAATTCCATCCTGAGACTCCTGCTGCAGATTGGAAGCTCATTGTCAGGTACCTCCCATGCATCAGGCTACTAAAGACTGGGAAGTTTGAATAGTATATGACTGTTAAAGTGTAGATTTTTTTTTCCTTTGTGAAAGCTTTTAAATTTTTATTTCTTTACTTTTCTTGCTCTCTCCTTTTGTTTACCTGTTTCCTCAAGGGCTTTTTCTCACTTTTCTCATGTTAACAACCAACTTCTTTTGATTACACTTTAACTCTTCCTATGATCTAGAACTTCTTCATACTCTTTTCTTACACTATTAACAGTTACATCCTACACTCCTCCCCATCCTCCTTGTCCTCCTTTAGAAACTGCAGTCCTCATTGCAAATCTGTTTGTTATACTGTAGATAATAATTGAACTCATCCTCTCTGTTTATTATAGCAAAAAGACTATTATAACAATAGTCTTCATAGGGGCTATTTGGTTTGCAGCTGCATATTGTCTGTACTGGGTGCTGCTAATATTGATCCTCCCCTTAAAGAAGAGGTTTTGGAAAACTATAGGGTCTCTATAAACCTATAGGGCAGGAACTACAATACCCTAGATCTGCATTGCTAGAGGGGAAGATACATGAACAACATGAAAAAACAAGGGAGGAAAGTGTTCCAAACAAACCAAGATTCTACACTAATAGAATCCAATGACAGCATGGTAGAAGAAATGCCAGAAAAGGAGTTCAGACTATACATGATTAAAATAATCAGAGAAGTAAACGATGAGTTAAGAGAGCAAATGCAGACAATGACTGACCATTCCAATAAGCAGCTGAAAGAGCAACTACAGGAAACAAAAGATCACCTCAACAAAGAGACAGAGATTCTGAAAAAGAACCAAACAGAAATCCTTGAAATAAAGGAAACAATAAACTAAATAAAAAACTCAATGGAAAGCATCACCAACAGACTAGATTACATAGAAGACAGAATTTCAGACAATAAAGACAAAATATTGAATCTTGAGAATAAAGTTGCCCAAACAGAGAAGATGGTAAAAAATCATGAGTGAACCTACAGGAACTATGGCATATCATGAAAAGACCAAATTTAAGGATTATTGGGATTGCAGAAGAAACAGAGATAAAAACCAAAGGAATGAGCAACTTATTCAATGAAATCATATCAGAAAATTTCCCAAACCTGGAGAATGAAATGGAAATTCAACTACAGGAGGCTTACAGAACACCACTTATGCAAAAAATTAAGCACATCCACACCAAGACACATTATAATGAAAAAGCATAATGTACAAAATAAAGATAGGATTTTAAAGTCTGTGAGAGAAAAGAAACAGATTACATATAGGGGGAAACCAATAAGGATATCAGCAGATTTCTCAGCCCAGACCCTGAAAGCTAGAAGGGCCTGGAACAATATATTTCAAGCTCTGAAAGAACATGGTTGCCAATCAAGAACCCTATATCCAGCAAAGCTAACCTTCAGATTTGAAGACAAAATAAAATCCTTCCATGACAATCAAAAGTTAAAGAAATTTACACATAGAAAGCCTGTGCTTCAGAACATTCTCAGCAAGATATTACATGAGGAAGAAACGAACAACAACAATGTAAGTCATCAAAGGAAGGAACTACCATAAAGAAAAGCTAATTAAAGGAGAAACCATGTCAAGTTAAAAACCAAAACTAAGCCAAAATGACCAGGAATACAAATCATATCTCAATAATAACCCTGAATGTTAATGGCCTAAACTCATCAATCAAAAGACACAGACTGGCAGATTGGATTAAAAAGAAAGACCCAACAATATGTTGCCTTCAAGAGACTCATCTCATAGAAAAGGACATCCACAGACTAAAGGTGAAAGGATGGGAAAAAACCTACCACCCACACACACTCAGTAAAAAAGTGGGGGTTTCCATCCTTATATCAGATAAAGTGGACTTCAAGGCGAAGTTACTGAGAAGGGATAAAGAAGGACATTTCATACTGCTTTAGGGAACCATAAATCAAGAAGACATACCAATCATAAATATTTATGCCCCAAATAATGACCCATCTATGCACATAAAATCCTTCTCAATTCCAGGAATCAAATAGACCACAACACAATAATTCTGGGTGACTTTAACACACAACTGTCACCACTGGATAGATCTACCAAACAAAAACTAAACAAAGAAACCACAGAACTCAATAACATAATCAATACCTTAGACTTAATAAACATGCAGAATATTCCATCTATCAATGAGTGAATACAGTTTCTTCTCAGCAGCACATGGCTCCTTCTCTAAAGTAGACCATATGTTATGCCACAAAGCAGCCCTTACTAAATGCAAAAAAAGTAGAGATACTACCTTGTATTTTATCGGATCATAATGGAATGAAATTAGAAATCAATGACAAAATAAAAAACAGAAACTACTCCAACACCTGGAGACTAAATAATATGCTATTAAATGAAACATGGATAACAGAAAACATCAGGGAGGAGAAAAAAAATTCTTAGAGGTAAATGAGAATGACAATACAACCTATCAAAATCTCTGGGACACTATGAAAGCAGTACCAAGAGGAAAATTCATTGCATTGAGTGCATTCAAGAAAAGAATAAAAAGTCAACAACTAAATGACCTAACCTTACATCTCAAAGCCCTGGAAAAAGAAGAACAGAACAACACCAAAAGTAGTAGAAGATAGGAAATAATTAAAATCAGAGCTGAAATCAAAGAAATTGAAACAAAAGAAACAATTCAAAAAATTGACAAAACCAAAAGTTGGTTCTTTGAAAAAGAAAACAAAATAGATAAACCCTTAGCCACACTAACAAAGAGAAGGAGAGAGAAAACTCAAATTACTAAAATTTGTGATGCGATGAAAAAGGAAATAGCACAACAGACACCATTCAAATACAAAACATAATTAGAAGCTCTTTGAAATCTATACTTCAATAAAATAGAAAATCTTGAAGATATCAACAAATTTCTAGAGAGATATGATCCTCCCAAACTGAACCAAGAGGGCATACACAATTTAATCAGATCAATTTCAAGTAATGACATAGAAGATGCCAACAAAAGCCTACCAACCAAGAAAAGCCCGGGACTAGATGGATACTCAGTGGAGTTCTACAAGACCTTCAAAGAAGAACTTATACCAATACTCCTGAAGTATTTCATGAAATAGAAAAGGAAGGAACCCTTCCAAATTCATTCTATGAAGTTAGTGTCACTTTGATACCAAAACCAGACAAAGACATATCTAGGAAAGAAAACTTTAGACCAATATCCCTGATGAATGTAGATGCAAAAATTCTTAACAAAATTCTGGCAAATCACTTACAAAAACGTATTAAGAAGATAGTGCACCCCAATCAAGTGGGGTTTATCCCAGGGATGCAAGGTTGGTTCAACATCTGGAAATCAATAAATGTAATTCATCACATCAATAGACTTAAGGTTAAGAATCATATGATTATTTCGATAGATGCTCAGAAAGCACTTGACAAAATACAACACCCCTTCATGCTCAAAACACTAGAAAAAATAGGGATGGTAGGAACATACTTCTACATTGTAAAGGCTATTTGTGCTAAGCCTACTGCCAACATCATTTTTAATGGAGAAAAACTGAAAGCATTCCCTTTAAAAACGGGAACAAGACAAGGATGCCCACTGTCACCACTTCCATTCAATATTGTGCTGGAAGTGCTAGCCAGAGTAATTAGACAGACCACAGAAATTAAAGGTATACAAATAGGAGAAGAAGAACTCAAGATGTCACTATTTGCCGATGACATCATCCTATATTTAGAGGATCCAAAAAACTCCACCAGGAAACTTTTAGATCTAATTAATGAATTCAGCAAAAGAGCAGGATATAAAATAAACACATATAAATCAAATGCATTTATCTACATAAGCAATGAATCTACAAAAGCAATGAAAGTGAAATGAGGAGAGCAACTCCGTACACCATAGCCTCAAAAAAAAATAAAAAACTTGGGAATCAATCTAACAAAAGAGGTGAAAAACCTCTGCAATGAAAACTACAGAACATTAAAGAAAGAAAGTAGCCAGGCGTGGTGGCACACGCCTGTAATCCAAGCGACTTGGGAGGCTGAGTCAGGAGAATCGCAAGTTCAAAACCAGCCTCAGCAACTTAGCGAGGCCCTAAGCAACTCAGTGAGACCCTGTCTCTAAATAAAATACAAAATAGGGCTGGGGATGTGGCTCAGTGGCCGAGTGTCCCTGAGTTCAATCCCTGGTTCCAAAAAAAAAAAAAAAAGAAAGAAAGAAAGAAAGTAAGGAAGACCTTAGAAGATGGAAAGATCTTCCATGTTCTTGGATAGGCAGAATTAATATAATCAAAATGGCCATACTTCCAAAGGTGCTATACAAATTTAATGCAATTCCAATAGAAATCCCAATGACATTCCTTAAAGAAATAGAGAAAGCAATCATGAAATTCATCTGGAAGAACAAAAGACCCAGAATAGCCAAAACAATCCTGGGCAGGAAGAATGATGCAGGAGGTATCACAATACCAGACCTGAAACTCTACTATAGAGCAATAGTTCCAAAAACGGCATGGTATTGGCACCAAAACAGACAGGTAGACCAATGAATAGAAGACCCAGGGACAAACCCACATAAGTACAGTTAACTCTTACTAGACAAAGGTGCCAAAAACATGCAGTGGAAAAAAGATAGCCTCTTCAACAAATGGTGCTGGCAGAACTGGCAATCCATATGCAATAAAACAAAATTAAACCCATATCTCTCACCCTGTACAAAACTCAACTCAAAATGGATCAAGGGTCTAGGAATTAGACCAGAGACTCTTCACCAAATAGAAGAAATAGTAGGCCCGAATGTTCTCCATGTTGGCTTATGACCAGACTTTCTCAACATGACCCCCAGAGCACAAGAAATAAAAGGAAGAATCAATAAAAGGGACAGATTCAAACTAAAAATCTTTTTCTCAGCAAAAGAAACAATCAATAATGTGAAAAGAGAGCCTACGGAGTGGGAAAAAAACCTTTTCCATACACACTTCAGACAGAGCACTTATCTGTAAAATTTATAAAGAACTTAAAAAACTTTACACCAAAAATACAAAGAACCCAATCAATAAATGGGCTAAGGGCTGGGCAGACACTTCACAGAAGAGGATATACAGGTGATCAACAAATATATGAAAAAGTGCTCATCATCTCTAGTAATTAGAGAAATGCAAATTAAAACCACACTAAGATTTCATCTAACTCCATTTAGAATGGCTATTATCAGGAATACAAGCAATAATAAGTGTGGGGTGGATGTAGGGAGAAAGGCACACTCATACATTGCTGGTGGAGTTGCAAATTGGTGCAGCCACTCTGGAAAGCAGTATGGAGATTCCTCAAAAAACTTTGAATGAGCCGGGCATGGTGGCACACGCCTGTAATCCCAGTGACTCAGGAGGCTGAGGCAGGAGAATCACAAGTTCAAAGTCAGCCTCAGCAACTTAGTGAGGCCCTAAGCAACTCAGTGAGACCCTGTCTCTAAGTAAAATACAAAATAGGGCTGGGGATGTGGTTCAGTGGCTAAGTGCCCCTGGGTTCAATCCCTGGTTCCCAAAAAAAAAAAAAAAAAACTTGGAATGGAACCACCATTTGACCCAGCTATCCCACTCCTCAGTTTATGCCCAAAGGTCTTAAAATCAGCAAAGTATAGGGATGCAGCCACATCTATGTTCATAGCTGCCCAATTCACAATAGCTAGATCGTGGAACCAATCTAAATGCCCTTCAACTGAAGAATGGATAAAGAAACTGTGGTATATATACACAATGGAATATTACTCAGCCATAAAGAAGAATAAAACTATGGCATTTGCTGGTAAATGGGTGGAGTGGAGAATATCATGCAAAGTGAAATAAGCCAAGCCCAAAAACCAAAAGCTGAATGTTTTCTCTGATCAGTGGATGCTGATACATAATGGGGCAGGGGGGTTATGGGGGGATAAGAAAATAATGGAGGATGTATGGATGGTATAGTGGAAAATGGGACGGGAGAGTGTGGGGGAAGGAAAGATAGTAGACTGAGATGGACAGTATTACCCTATGTATAGGTAAGAGTATATGAATCACGTGAATCTACATTGTGAAAAAAAAGATATATTCCCTGCAGTATAATTATATCAAACTGGGTAGTACTGTCATGTATAATTAAAAAGAACCAATTAAAACAAAACAAAGCAAAAACAAAAATAAAACTCTCAAAAACAAATGTAAAATAAAGTATGCTAAGTGAAAATTTGCTAAAAACTGAGAATGTGGTTGGGACACATTGGCATTATCCTGACCTTCAGATAATAAATTTTAAAGGCAAAGTGAACCATTAAGCCACCATACAGAAAGCAGAACCAGAGGAAATCCTCATTTACTGTGCCTGGTAACAAACACTGACTCTGAATAGACACCACCTTGTTTAAAATTAGGTATGGAGGGAAAAAGCAGCATGAGAACTCTTAAAAAACAAAGCAAAGCCGTAAAACAAGAGAAAGGAAAATATTCCAGAGCCTCAAAAGCTCTACATTTACCTGAATGTCTTTTGTTTTTTTTTCTTTTTTTGTGTGGGGGGGGGGGGGGCAGACACTAGAAAATTGTTGGTTGTCTTAAGTGGAATTGCCAAAGACATGAACTCTAATAGAAAAAAAGTTAATATAGGCTAAGATGAAAGGTAAATTAGATTAATGAAAGGGAAGAAGCAAAAGATTGAAAAGAAATGAAAAACACACAAAAAGGCGTTAAAGCAAAATTAATTCTATCAAGAATAAAAATAATGGGTTGGGGATATAGCTCAGTCGGTAGAGTGCCTGCTTTGCAAGCACCAAGGCCCTGGGTTCAATCCCCAGCACCACAAAAAAATAAATTAAATAAATAAATAAATAAAAATAAAATTACAGTCCAACCGCACAGATCTCCAGCACTGCGCTGTGGCTCCCCATCTACCATCGTGTGGGGATGCCTCTGCAGCCTTCATGGATTATTCCCACCCCAAACACTGCCATCTTTAGTTAGGGCAGCTCCCATCCTGGGACATCTGCTGGAGACTAGAAGCTCATTATCAAGTACCTTTCATGCATCAGGTTACTGAGGACTGGGAGATTGGAATAGTATATTACAGTTTTGTTGTAGTTTTTATTATTATTATTATTATTATTATTTCTATTTTTTAATTTTTCTATTTTTCTCACTCTATTTTCCTCTTATTTATCTGTTTCCTCAAGTCTTTCTCCCTCTTCTCATGCTAACAACCAACTTCTTTTGACTTTGCTTTCACTCTTCCTATGATCTAGTACCTCTATACACTCCCTTCTTATCTCATTAACATTACATCCTACACACCTCCCCATCTCCTTGTCCACCATTAAAAATTGTAGACTTTATTGCAAACGTATTGTTTATGCTGTAGAGAATAATCAAACTCAGTCATTTCCTGTTTCTCTGCAGTTTTCCTCAGTTTTGGGTGGTGCCCACTGCCGGGCTTCAGCTTCCACTCGGTAGAGGGCAAGGCAGTGTGGGCAACAGCCCTGGCACCCCGCACCCCACGCCCTGCCGCCTGCAGCCAAGCGTCTGACCCTCTGCCACTTTCGGAGCCTGCACTTCTGGTCTCACTGTGTGGCCCCATGAGCGGCCCAGATGTGGGCCATCAAGTGTGTGGTGGTGGGAGACGGGGCTGTAGGTAAAACTTGCCTATTGATCAGTTATACAACCGATGCATTTCCTGGGGGTTTATCCCCATTGTTTTTGACAACTATTCTGCCAATGTTATGGTAGATGGGAAACCAGTGAATCTGGGCTTCCAGGGTACAGCTGGACAAGATTAGGACAGATTGCACCCCCTCTCCTAGCCACAAACAGATGTTTTCTTAATTTGCTTTTCCCTTGTGAGTCCAAAATGTCCATGCAAAGTGGTATCCGGAAGTACTACACTATTGTCCCAACACTCCTATCACCCTAGTGGGAACAAAACTTGATCTTAGGAATGATAAAGACACAATTGAGAAACTGAAGGAAAAGAAGCTGACTCCCATCACCTATCTACAGGGGCTAGCCATGGCTAAGGAGATTGGTGCTGTAAAATACCTGGAGTGCTCAGCACTCACACAGCGAGGCCTCAAGACAGTGTTTGATGAAGGTATCCGAGCAGTTATCTGCCCATCCCCTGTCAAAAAGAGGAGGAGAAAATGCATGCTGTTGTAAATGTCCAAGTCCCTCATTCTTGGTCCTGCCCCTTGGAACCTTTGTATGCTTTGCTTAAAAACAGTGGAGCTGCCGGGCGCGGTAGCGCATGCACGCCTGTAATCCAAGTGACTTGGGAGGCTGAGTCAGGAGGATCGCGAGTTCAAAGCCAGTCTCAGCAACTTAGCGAGGCCCTAAGCAACTCAGTGAGACTCTGTCTCTAAATAAAATACAAAATAGAACTGGGGATGTGGCTCAGTATCCGAGTGTCCCTGAGTTCAATCCCTGATTCCACAAAAAAAAAAAAAAAAAAAAAAAAAAACCACAGTGGAGCCTTCACACTCAATGCCAAGTTTTGTTACAGATTAATTTTTCCATAAAACCATTTTGAACCAATCAGTAATTTTAAGGGTTTGCTTTAAGTGTATGAGTTCAAACTCACATTCTATTAAAATTTAGCCCTAAAATGACAAACCTTCTTAAAGCCTTATTTTTCAAAAGCCCTATTTTTGCTCAGATTAAGAGTTCCAAAGTACCTTCAGAACTAAGTTGTGCTGTTGTGCTGAGAACACTGAGTGCTAAACTGTTGGGAGACCTTTGTCTAAGAAGGTACAGACACTTTGAGTAGTTTCAGATCATGTGAAGCAGCACAGCCTCCTTAATGAAATGTTGCCATTTAATGCATCAGTAACTTCTCAGCCCATGTTCATCACTTAACTATACTGTATGTCATAATGAAATGAGTATACCTCAGCTCCTAGGATAGGTTTCTGATTTCATAGTGAGTTTCTTTTTTTAAAAAAATCAGTTGATTTGCTGATTTGCAAATTGCAGAGACTTTGAACAGAACTCTCATTCACGTTTCCTCTAATGAAGTATTCTGTTCCTAGTCATAGGTGTGTTGGGTGGAGTGTGTAAAACACAACGTGATCAAAGAATGAATACAGTATTTTGACTAAATATGGAGATTAATTAATCTAATTAATCTAACCATTAATAAGTGGAGATTAACACTACATTATACATGGAATAACTCAACAGAATAAAAGTGTCACGGGTAAAATTTTTAAACGTTAATTTCTGTCAAATGCAGATGAAGAACGGTCAGTATAAAGTGTCTTTTCTTAAGTTTTTCCATTCCTATACTTGCCATCCCTCCCAGAATTTGGCATTTAATTCACCTTTGAACTAACCATTCCCATAGTTGCTGATTTAGTAAGTGCTTTTCTTATAGAACCCCTTCTTAATGAGCAATATGCCTCCTACTTGTACTATAAATCTGATAATGCATTAATTTTCTTCGTAGTTTAGTAAAAGTGTGTTCCTATTTTCATATTACTTTATTCAAAGCTAATAAGTGCTTTCCTTAGTTTTCTAGTAGCTAGGTGTAAAAATCATGTGTTGCAGCTTTACAGATTTTAAAATATTTTAGATATTCTTCAACTATGAACCTTCTTAACATCACTGTCTTGCCAGATTACCAACACTGTCAGGAGACTAATACTGACCCTGTTTACCTCACACACACAGACATATGCTTCCTGTTGTGGCTTTGCCTAATGATGTTCCTTTGGGTCTGTGTAAACTGTGCTAGTGCTAACAATGTTCTGTACAACTTAACTCACTGGAAAGAACACAGTGTTGGACCTTTCAACCACTAGAACAAAATTTTTTAAATCGACAGTTGCAGAATTGTGGAGTGTTTTTACATTGATTTTTTGCTAATGCAATTAGCAGTATGTTTTGCATGTATGACAATAAATTCTTGAATCATTAAAAAAAATCAAACTCATCATCTCTGTTTATTACAATACTGTGAACATCTTAATAGGGGCTGTTTGGTTTAAGGCTGCATATTGTTTGTATTGTGTGCTGCTAATATTGATCTCCCCCTTAAAGAAGAGGTTTTTGAAACCTGCAGGGACACTACAAGCCTATAAGGGGGAAACTAATACCTCAGATCTGCACTTCTAGAGAGGAAGATACACGAACAACATGAAAAAACAAGGAAAGAAAGGGCCCCAAACAAACAAAGATGCTATATTAATAGAATCCAATGACAGCATGGTAGAAGAAATGTTAGAAAAGGAGTTCAGAATGTACATAATTCAAATGATCCATGAAATAAAGGATGAGATAAGAGAGCAAATGTAGGCAATAAATGATCACTTCAATGAACAGTTAAAAGAGCAAATGCAGGAAGCAAAAGATCATTTCAATAAAGAGATAGAGATTCTGGAAAAAAAAAACAGAAATCCTTGAAATGAAGGAAATAATAAACCAAATTAAAAACTCAATAGAAAGCATCACCAACAGACTAGATCATTTGGAAGACAGAACCTCAGACAATAAGACAATATATTTAATCTTCAAAATAAAGTTGATCACACAGAGATGTGGTAAGAAATCATGAACAGAACCTCCAGGAATTATGTGATAACATGAAAAGGTCAAATTTAAGAATTATTGGGATTGAGGAAGGCACAGAGAAACAAACCAAAGGAATGAACAATATATTCAATGAAATAATATCAGAAAATTTCCCAAACCTGAAGAATGAAATGGAAAATCAAATACAAGAGGCTTACAGGACACCAAATGTAAAAATTACAAAAGATTCACACCAAAGAACATTATAATAAAAACGCCCAACATACAAAATAAAGATAAAATTTTAAAGGCCCTGAGAGAAAAGCATCAGATTACAAATATGGTGAAACCAATAAGGACATCAGCAGATTTCTCAGCCCAGACCCTAAAAGCTAGGAGGACCTAGAACAACATATTTCAAGCTCTGAAAGAACATGAATGCCAACCAAGACTCTTATATCCAGCAAAACTAACCTTCGGATTTGATGACAAAATAAAATCCTTCCATGATAAACAAAAGTTAAAAGAATTTACAAATAGAAAGCCTGCAAAATATTCCATGAGGAGGAAATGAAAAACAACAATGAAAGTCAGCAAAGGGAGGAACTACACTAAAGGAAAAGCCAATCAAAGGAGAAATCAAGTCAAGTTAAAAATCAAAAATAAGCCCAAATGACTGAGAATACAAATCATATCTCAATAATAACCCTGAACATTAATGGCCTAAACACATCAAAAGACATAGACTAGGGGCTGGGGATATAGCTCAGTAGGTAGAGTGCCTGCCTTGCAAGCACAAGGCCCTGGGTTCAATCCCCAGCACCATAAAAAAAAAAAAAAAAAAAAAAAACCATAGACTGGGTCCTTTTCTGGCATTCAAGACATTGAAGCGAGGATTTGGTGGATCCTCTGGTGCAAAATTCCAGATGTCCCTGGGTCTTCCACTAGGAGCAGTGATCAATTGTGCTGACAACACAGGAGCCAAAAATCTGTACATCATCTCTGTGAAGGGGATCACGGGAAGGCTGAACAGACTTCCTGCTGCTTGTGTGGATGACATATTGGCCACAGTCAAGAAGGGCAAACCAGAGCTCAGAAAGAAGATACATCCAGCAGTGGTAATTTGACAATGAAAGTCATACCAGAGAAAAGACAGTGTTTTTCTTTATTTTGAAGATAATACAGAGGTCATAGTAAACAATAAAGATGAGATGAAAGGCTCTGCCATCACGGTTGCAAAGGAGTGTGCAGACTTGTGGCCCAGGATTACTTCCAATGCGGGCAGCATTGCATGATTCTCCAGTGTGCTTGTAAAAATAATAATATCCATTAAAATTGTTTTCTCCCCCCGCCAAAAAAGAAAGACATAGACTGCCAGATTGGATTAAAAAAAAAAAAAAAAAGACCCAACAATATGCTGCCTTCAAAAGACTCATTTCATAAGAAAAGACATCCACAGACTGAAGATAAAAGGATGGGGAAAAAACATACCATGCACATGGACTCAGTAAAAAAGCAAGGATTTCCATCCTCATATCAGATAAAGTGGACTTCAAGCCAAAGTTAGTCAGAAGAGATAAGGAAGGTCATTTAACACTGCTTCATGGAACCATAAATCAAGACAACAATCGTAAATATTTATGCCCCAAACAATGCAGCATCCATGCATGTCAAACAAATTCTTCTCAATTTCAGGAATCAAATAGATCACAATACAATAATACTGGGTGACTTTAACACACCTCTCTCACCACTAGATCTATTTTCCAAACAAAAACTGAACAAAGAAACCACAGAACTCAATAACACAACCAATAAGTTAGACTTAACAGACACATATAGAATACTCCATCCATCAAGGAGCGAATACACCTTCTTCTCAGCAGCACATGGATCCTTCTCTAAAATAGACCATATGTTATGAACAAAGCAACTCAGCAAATACAAAAAATAGAGATACTACCTTGTATTCTATCAGATCACAATGGAATGAAATTAGAAATCAATGATAAAACAAATAGAACTACTCCAACACCTGGAGACTAAATAGTACACTATTGAATGATGTATGGATAGCAGAAGACAACACGGAGGAGATTAAAAAAATTCTTAGAGGTAAATGAGAATGATGATACAACATATCAAAATCTCTGGGACACTATGAAAGCAGTACCAAGAGGTAAATTCATTGCATGGAGCACATTCAGTAAAAGAATAAAAAGCCAACAAATAAATGACCTAACATTACATCTCAAAGCTCTAGAAAAAGAAGAATACATCAACACCAAAAGTAGTAGAAGATGGGAAATAATTAAAATCAGAGCTGAAATCAATGAAATTGAAACAAAAGAAACAATTCAAGAAATTGAAAAAAAAAAGTTGGTTTTTTGAAAAATAAACAAAATTAATGAAACCTTAGCCATGCTAATGAAGAGAAGGAGAGAGAAAAACTGAATTACTAAATTCATGATGAAAAAGGAAATATCACAACGGACACTATTGAAATACATAACATAATTAGAAGCTATTTTGAAAATATTTACTCCAACAAAATAGAAAAAATCTCACAATGACAAATTTCTAGAGACATGATCCTCTCAAACTGAACCAAGAGGACATACACAATTTAAACAGATCAATTTCAAGTAATGAAATAGAAGAAGCCATCAAAAGCCTCCAACCAAGAAAAGCCTGGGATCAGATGGATTCTCAGCTGAGTTCTATAAGACTTTCAAAGAGGAACTAATTCCAATACTCCCCAAAGTATTCCATGTGGGCTGAGGATATAGCTCAGTTGGTAGAGTGCTTGCCTTGCAAGCACAAGGCCCTTTGGTTCAATCCTCAGCACCACACACACACAAAAAAGTATTCCATGAAATAGAAAAGGAGGGAACCCTTCCAAACTCATTCTATGTAGCTAGTATTACCCTGATACCAAAAGCAGACAAAGACATATCAAGGGAAAGAAAACTTCAGACCAATATCCCTGATGAATGTAGATGTAAAAATTCTTAACAAAATTCTGGCAAATCACATGCAAAAATATATTTAAAAGATAGTGCACCACAATCAGGTGGGGTTCATACCCAGAATGCAAGGTTGGTTCAACATACAAAAATCAATAAATGTAATTCACCATATCAACAGACTAAAGAATTGTATGATTATTTCAATAAATGCAGAAAAAGCATTTAATGAAATACAGCACTCCTTCATGCTCAAAACACTAGAAAAAATAGGTATAGTAGGAACATACCTCAACATTGTAAAGGCTATCTATACTAAGCCCAAGGCCAACATCATTCTAAATGGGGAAAAATTGAAAGCATTCCCTCTAAATACTAGAACAAGACAGGGATGCCCTCTTTATCCACTTCTATTCAACATTATTCTTGAAATTCTAGGCAGAGCAACTAGACAGACCGAAGAAATTAAAGGGATACAAATAGGAAAACAAGAACTCACTTGCCACCAACATGATTTTATATTTAGAGGATCCAAAAAATTCCGAAGTGCGGTACAGAGCAGAGCTGCTGGTTGGGGGGTGGCAGAGGTGATTAAAAAAAATTCCACCAGAAAACTTCTGGAATTAATAAATGAATTCAGCAGAGTAGCAGGATATAAAATCAACACTCAAATTGAATGCATTTCTATACATCAGTGATGAATCAACTGAAAGAAAAATTAGAAAAACTATCCCATTTCACAATAGCCTCAAAAAAATAAAATACTTGGGAACCAATCTAACAAAAAAGGTGAAAGACTGGGCTCAGGTTGTGGTTCAGTGGTAGAGCACTCACTTAGCATGTATGAGGCACTGGGTTTGATTTTCAGCACTACATATAAATAAATAAAAATAAAAAATAAATTTTAAAAAAGGTGAAAGACCTCTACAATGAAAACTACAGAACACTAAAGGAAGAAATTGAAGAAGACCTTAGAAGATGGAAAGATCTCCCATGCTCTTGGATAGGCAGAATTAATGTTGTCAAATTGGCCACAGTACCAAAAGCACTATAAAGATTTAACGCAATTCCTGTGAAAGTTCTGATGACATTCTTCTTAGAAATAGAAAAAGCAATCATGAAATTCACTTGGAAAAATAAGAGGCCCAGAATAGCCAAAGCATTCCTCGGGAAGAAAAGTGAAGCAGGAGGCATCATAATACCAGAACTTAAACTATACTATTGAGCCATAGTAACAAAAATGGCATGGTATTGGCACCAAAATAGACACATAAACCAATGGTATGAAATAGAAGACAGAGACAAACACATATAAATAGAATTATCTCATACTACACAAAAGCACCATAAACGTACACTGGAGAAAAGAGAGCCTCTTCAACAAATGTGCTGGGAATTCATATGTAATAAAATGAAATTAGACACCTATCTCTCACCCTGTACAAAACTCAACTTGAAGGGAATCAAGGACCTAGGCATTAGATCAGAGACCCTGTACCTACTAGAAGAAAAAGTAGGCCCAATCTCCATCGTGTCGGTTCAGGAACTTAATTCATCAACAGGACTCCAAAAGCACAAGAAGTAAATTCAAGAATCAATAAATGCAATTGTATGAAGCTAAAAAGCTACCTGACCACAAAGGAAATAATCACAAACATGAAGAGAGAACCTACAGATGGGAGAAAATCTTTGCCACCTGCACCTCAGATAGAGCATTAATCTACAGGATACATAAAAGCAAAAAACTTAACATCAAAAAAACAACAACAACAAATAACCCAATCAATAAAAGAAACTGGACACTTCACAGAGGAAGAAATATGAATGGTCAACAAATATATGAAAAAATATTCAACATCACTAGCAATTAGGGAAATGCAAATCAAAACTACACTGAGATTTCATCTCAGTCCATTCAGCATGGCAATTATCAAGAATACAAGAAACAATAAATGTTATCAAGGATGTGGGGGAAAAGGTACACTCAGACATTGCTGGTGGGACTGCAAATTGATGCATCTACTCTGGAAAGAGTATGGAGATTCCTCAGAAAATTGGAATGGAACCAATATTTGACTGAGTTATCCCAACTCCATGGCATATACCCAGAGGACTTAAAATCAGCATACTATAGTGACTCAGCCACATCAATGTTCATAGAAGTTCAATTCACAATAGCTAAGCTATGGAACCAACCTAGGTGCCCTTCAATAGGTGAATGGATAAAGAAAATGTGGTACATATACACAATGGAATATTACTCAGCCATAAAGAATGAAATTATGGCATTTGCCAGTAAATGGATGGAACTGGAGGCTATAATGCTAAGTGAAATAAGCCAATCCCACAAAACCAAAGACCAAATGTTCTCTGTGATATGCAGATGCTGACTCACAATAGGCAGTGGAGGGAGGGAGGAGGGGCATGGGGGAAGGGAGTAGGAATGGGAATGGGAAAGACAGTAGAATGAATCGGACATAACTTTTTTGGTGGGGGGGAGCGGGCACCAGGGATTGAACTCAGGGGCACTTGACCACTGAGCCACATCCCCAGTCCTATTTGGTATTTTATTTAGAGACAGGGTCTCACTGAGTTTCTTAGCACTTTGATTTTGCTGAGGCTGGTTTTGAACTCTCAATCCTCCTGTCTCAGCCTCCCCAGCAAGCCACTGAGATTCAGGAATGCGCCACTGTGCCTTGCCAGACGTAACTTTCTCATGTTTATATATGAATGTACAACCAGTATAACTCCACATCATGTACAACCACAAGAAAGGGAAGTTATATTCCATGTACGTATACTATATCAAAATATGTATCAAAATGTATATCAAAATACATTCTACTGTCATGTATAACTAAAAAGAACAAATAAAAAAAGAAAAAAAATTGAATAATTCTCTAGTCAATTAAATAAACAATAAAAATGCACAAAGGAAGAAGAGAGAAGGAAGGAGAGTAAAGTAGGGAGTGAGGGAAAGGTGAGGGAGAAAAGGGAGGAAGAGGAAGCAGGAGTAGGAGGAAGAGGAGGAGATGGAGAAAGAAAGGACACTGAGCAGGTGATGCCATCTATGAACATGCTCATGCATGCAGTCCAAGAGGATAGATATGAATAGAAAGATGAGGGTAAGCTGACAGGGAAGGGGAGACCATTCCAGGCAGAGGGAAGAGGATATGCAAACGTATGCTAACATTTTTACTTCAGCCTCTTGTCCTTCATATACCTGTGATCATGCACTTCATCTTCCTCTGATCCAGCATCTTAATTTCAGATCATTATAGCAAAATTTTTATAACATATACTGCAAGCCTCTCCTCACTTGCACTACACCCATTAGGATTTCTTTCAGTGGACTGGCCTGAGATCTTTGCTTTTAATCAGTCTTTTCCCATGCTACAACTTTAAAACGCTGTGGTGGAAAAACAAATGTCATGTAAATCCTCTTCCCTATTTTTCCTCCTTGGACCCACCTTATGAACTTATTTATATCATGACCCTTTGCAGTCTGTATCATCAACTTCCACATACTTACCTCCCCCATCATAGTCTGAGCTCCTGGGACACAGCTTCCCTGTGAATATTTACAGACATGTTGCCTGGAACCAGGTAGGATGGTTTTAACTTCTCTTTCTCAAGTTGTTTTGTTTTCTTCATCTTTTCTCCTTTGCTTTTCTGCCTGCTTCACTATAACTTTGCCAATTGTGTTTTCAAGTTCTCGCCTCTTTGTTGAAGGATTTTAGAGTTAACATTCATGCTGCCTGTGGATGAGCTTTCAGGATTGCTTGTGATTTCAGTATATTGTGCAAAGGAGTTTTCTAACTTCCTCAGGCACATCAATCAAAAATTGAAAAGAAATTGTCTTACAAAAGATAATCCAACATCCAAAGTACATTTCAGTTATTAAAAGTAAAGCTTATCCCATAGTTAATATTTGACAGTCCACCACCATATACAAAGAAACTTTTCTAGCTTTGCCAGCATTGGTATTATGACAGTTGTTCATGTGACTTCTACATAAGAATGCCGGGGGGATGGGGGATGTAGCTCAGTGGTAGAATGATTGCCTAGCATGCATGAAGGCCTGGGTTTGAGCCACTGTATGGCATTAAATACATACATACAAACTACACTCTGGCTAGGTATAGTGACACACACTTGCAATACCATCACTCTGGAGGCTTGAGGCAGGAGTATCACAAGTTTGAGGCCAGCCAGGGTAACTCAGTAAGACCTTGTTTCAAAATAAAATTTTGAAAAAGGGCTGGGACTATGGCTCAGCGGTAGAACACTTGCCTAGCATGTGAGACACCTGGATTCAATCCCTGTACCATAAGGAAAAAAAATAAACCACCACTCTCCCTCATTGGGGATATCCAAGAGGATAATGGTTTTGTCAAGACTTTTTCATACTGCGTGGTGCAAACTATCTCTAGATGGATACTATTCATGCTCAAGAAATTAATTATAGGGACAAACTTTACAAAGACTGTCAAAAAATTTTACCTAAGTGGCTAAACAAGGGATAAAATGTTACTGATTTTCATTATTGTGATCCAGAAAAATATGTGTGAAAAAACACCATCATTTGAACACCAAAGATCATTTGAGCATTTACAAAGAGATCTAATTTGATGGACCAAAATCATAACCTTTTTTAAAAAATATTTTTTGGTTGTAGATGGACACTACCGTTATTTATTTTCACTAAACTCAGTGCCTCACATGTGCTAGGCAAGCGCTCTACCACTGAGCCACAACCCAGTCCAATCACAACTTTTTAAGTACTTTTTAATGGTAATTCAGTAGTAGACTGCTTGCCTAGCATGCACAAGGACCTAGGTTCAATTGCCAGCATCGCAAAACAAAACAGAGTAAAGTAAGATAATAATTTTTCTGGTAGGCTAAAACTTCCTTTAAGTTTTATGCCTATGTCTAATGTTATAATTTATTTCTCAAAATCTTTTCTCTCATATTAAACCACTATAAGTGAAAACCCCTTGGATCTATTACAAGACTTCCTGGGCTAGACTCATCCTCTAAAGGATTCCATCCTTGGTATGTTGTGACCTTGTTATATTTTATCAGAAAATGAATCTCATCCACTTATTATCAACATACCAATTATATTTCTGAAAGGAATAGCATTGGATATATTGTGCCTCCTACCACTTCCAGCATGATATAAAACTGGGAGACTTAGATTTATTGAAAGAGACACCATAGTGGAGTCAAACTAGAAATGCTGTTTTGGGGGTTCTAACATGAAATACAATTCTTAAGCGCCAGGTACACAGGTGTGGGGAAGTCTAATACAGAGGTGCTTAGGATCCTAGGACCTGGATACCCAGCCCCATTGAGAAATGATCCTGACAACTCAAAAGTTTCCAGAGAAACAGACATCTTTCCTCAGTAAATGGTTACTTCTCATGAGTCTGTGGATGGAGAATACTAGATATAAACCATTTCTTCAAAGACATTCTGATCCCTAACCAGACAACTAACTTATATTTACATTTACACCTATTTTATGTTTATATTGTGTATCTTAAAATTCCAGGATCTGAATTCTTTGCAAATGTGGTCCTGTTTCTTGTGCAGACTCATTTAAGGTATTCCTATATGTATTATAATTTTTTTGGGGGGGGAGTTCATTTTAATTGGAACATTGTAAGGATATTTGAGGCCTGTGTTGGGAAAATCTTCCTCCAGTGAGGATTTGTGTTTATTTCAACCAGGCACCCTGGGCCTTACCAACTTAGGTAAATGTTAAATTTGTATCATGTAATCTTTTCAGACATGCGGATAGTATGAATATAGGCTCCAGACTGACATAGGGACTGGTCCTTACACACATTTTTTTCCTTTTTTTTTTTGGTCCTGGGAATTGAACTCAGGGGCACTCGACCACTGAGTCACAACCCCAGCCCTATTTTGCATTTTATTTAGAGACAGGGTCTCACTGAGTTACTTAGCAACTCACCATTACTGACACTAGCTTTGAGCTCTTGATCCTCCTGTTTCAGCCTCCCAAGATGCTGTGCACCCCCACACCCAGCTCTTAAACACGTATTCTCAAAGACTTTCCTTCCTCCAACCAGAACCAAGGCAAGTCAGCCAAGTTTCTCTGCATTTTCAGGTAAAATTGTTTTTCTAATTTACCCTCAGAGAGAGGGTAAGATTATAGTTCATTGATTTAGGGAGTCTCCACCCCAACTCCCTGATCTGAGCCCTGTGTCTCCATCTCCAGATCAGAACTCTAGTCCACCTAGATTAGGTAATGCTCCCAGTACAAATGATGCCCTTGGCATTTGCTTAGCTCTCTACATGCAAGCTCATTCTGCTCTGACTTCAGAGATTTCAAGCTCAGAAGTGTTTTTAAAGGTGTTTCCATTAATATTCCCACAAGCTTCATATCAATTTCTAAAATTGTTCACCATGTTAACCAGAAACGGAAGTCTACAAATTTTCTTCTTGGGTTATCTCACAAATTCAAAACTTTAGTAATCACCTATCCCTCCCACTACTGTTACCTAATTTCTCTTCAAAAATTTCCTCTACTCACACCACCTCCTATCCATCTGTTTAAAACAGACAAACAAACAAAAAACTGAGTATAGATTCCTTCATTGTGCTTTTTTTTTTTTTTTTTTTTAAAGTGCTGGGGATTGAATCCAAGGCTTTGTACTTGACAGGCAAGCACTCTACCAACTGAGCTGTATCCCTAGTCCAAATATAAATATATATATATTTGTACCAAATACACACACACACACACACACACACACACACACACACACACAAGCACACACCAAATTACATGCAGTCTTAATTACATAAGTCCAGGTCCTTTCTTCTACCTCTTTCCTCAGCCATGTCCTTCTGCCTCTAGCTTATCAACCTTCCTAAATGTCCTTAATGTCACCTTACCTCTTCCCAAAGCACAATTCTCATCCCTTCCTGCTTAGCCTCAAAAACCCCTTAATGCAGGTAGTCCCTTCCTCATTTTATTGCTATTCTAACAGTTGACAGCAACCACTGATTCTCCAGACAGTTCAGCTTCATCCTAATAACCAAATCAACTGGGACCTAGGCCAGGAAATGCCCAGAGCCTAAAGTTTGCCTCAGTTTGTGGATAAGGTCTTCAGTGAGTGAAACATGCTGGCTCAATATTCTGTATTACTAGGAGAAACAATTAAGCCTTACACTCAAGCTGGCACCCACAGATCATCATGAGCTGGACACATTTCTAATTAATACTACTAAATCTTCATACTCTATTCCTACCGAACTATTTATACTTATTATTTCTGCTTATCACGTCTTTTTCATTATAGTACTTTATATCTGATTTACTTAATTCCAAACCCCAGAATAAAATTTAAACAGTTGTTTTAGAGTTATGATGCAACACTTAATTCTAATAAATAAAATTCAGGCCAGGCACAGTAGTGTACACCTGTAGTCCCAGCTACTTGGGAGGCTGAGGCAGGAGGATCACTTCAGCTCAGGAGTTCAAGACCACCTGGGCAACCTAGCAAGATACCAACTCAAGGGAAAAAAAAAAAAAAAAAAAACACAAACAAAAAGACCAGGCACAGCTAATACATAAAAGAGTAGAATACATTTTTTATTATATAACATTTTATTTTTTTAAAAAAATTTTCTTTTCATGGAATACATTTTCTTATTACCAATTCCCCTAGTGGGAAAATAATTTATTATTTTTAGTTTTATATTTGTGGACAGATTATTATGGGACGAGTAAAACACATCTGAGGATCAAATCTGTTTAGAATTTGTAATATTCTGATATGTCTACCAGGAAGACATCTTCTCTAACTGGAGCATCTCTAAATTCAAAAGTTCTCCAATCTTTCCTTCCTAGGATTTAGAAATCTGTAATCTGAGATTTTAGCATCTCCTAATTTTAAAGTTTCCCTAGACTAAAACCATCAGTAGCTGGTATCAACTAAACAGACAGGGGAATTTTCCAAAATTAAACACTACCTAATTTTTTGCAGTCTTTACTCATGAATTATCAGTCTTTCCCTTTGTACATTATTTCCAAGACAAATGCAGAAATATGATCATATATTGATAATAATAAAGCTGAATTCTCTTTAAGAGGCTGACAAAAGGCAAAAGCTCATATGTAAAGTTTAGTTATACTGTGAGTATCATGAGCTTGAAGACAACCCATTAACTCACTAGAATGCAAAACTGGGTCTCAAAATTTCTTGGACAGATTTCCTCTCAAACCTTTTCCTCAACAATTAAATTCTAAAATAACCACATGATTAGAAGGTCTGTCCACCAATGAACTTATCTGTTATTTTCTCCTTATTGTGAGCTGAATGGCATGACAGAGCAGAGGCAAATAGGCATATAACCAATTCTTAAGATATTAAGTCAAAAAGATCAAAGCTTCCACAGCATGGCAACAGCTTTGCAGATGCCCACATCATGATAGTTGAAATAACAAAGCCCAGCAAATGTTAAAGCTGAGAGTGCCAAAAGGCCTGCCTTGGCAGCTTTCTGCAGTGCATCCCCATGAACATAGTCAGTAACAACTTGTCCAAGGCCCCTAAAGAAAAAAAAAAAAAAAAAAAGTCACATTTGAGTGAAGTTAGAAGGCTAATAGAAACAACAGCTGGCTGGAAACAACAGCAACAGAAAAAAAACAGTTGGGTTCAAAATGCAATATTTCTGTCCAGCCAGTGATTGTTTTAGGGGATAGGTGAAATTATTTTCATTTTTGGTTGAGACAATAAACCAAAGGAACTCATGGTAATAAAATTCATAAATCAAAATGAAGAAATCAAGATTTCCTAATATGTCATAAAGATATCTTCTTACTTTTTGGAATCAATTTTCCAAAGTCATTTATATCAGAGACAATAACTGAATGCTCCCCTGTTTACAAAGTAGAGTTATCAGTTTTAACTAAAAGAAATGTTTTATAGAATTTTCCATTAATTTAAAAAATATTTACTAAGGCGATACTATGTGCCAGTGCACAAAATGAAAAGATCATTCCCTGCCTTTATAGGATAAACATTCTAGTGAAGACGAAAGAAAAAAACAAACTTATATGTAGTATGAAGAAATATATTAGAGGGTTGGGGTTACACCTCAGTAGTAGAGCACTTGCTGAGCATGTCTGAGGTCCTGGGTTCAATCCCCAGCATTGCAATATATTAACGAAGAAATGTATTAGGATGATTTAAAGGACAACAGTCCAACAAAAGTGACAATGACTGGTATCTCTGAGGGACATTTATGGCTGGAACATACAAGGAACACGACGGAGGACAAAAGGAACAATATAAGGGGCAACATAGCTGGATCACATGAGGAAAGATCAGAGGATGGCAGGGGTAGATTGTTTAGGGCCTTTAAAGTCATGAAAAGAAAAAATTTTATTTGAAATAGGAAACCAAGGGTGTTTCAGGCAGGGAGTATCCTAGGTAAAGAGTGATCTAATTAAACTATTTTTATAGCAGTACAAACCATAAACTTAACCTTTTTAGCTATATAATTCAGTGGTTTTTATTATAGTAACAGAGTTGTGAACTATCACCACTATTGAATTCCAGAATACTTTTGTCATCCCAAAACAGAAACTTTCTACCCATCAGCCCATTCATTACCCAACGACTAATTTGGTTCTGTCTCTGGATTTGCCTATTCCTTGTAGACATTTCATATAAATGAAATCATGCAATATGGGGCCATTGAGTCGAGTTTTTTTCCATTTAGCATGTTTTCAATGTTCATCCACATTGTAGCATGTATCAGTACCTCACTCCTTTGTATAGTTGAATAATAATCCATTGTATAAGTATGTCATATTTTTTCAGGTATTTACCAGTTGATGAACATTAGGATTGTTTACCCTTTTTAGCTATTATAGTGTGCTACAAGCATTCTTGTACAAGTTTTTATGTGGAATCATGTTTTCAATTCTCTTGGGTATATACTTAAAAGTAAAATTACTGAGTTATATGGTAACTCTTTTTTTGGAACTGCTAATACATACCTAAAGTGGTTATAACATTTTTAGACTCCTAGCAGAATTATATGAGGATATCAACTTCTCCACATCCTCAGAAACACTTGTAATTGTCCATCTTCTTTTCCACAGCCATCCTAAGTAGATGTGAAGTAGTACATCATTGTGGGATTTTTTAATCTGCATTACTCTAATGACAAATGATGTTGTATAATTTTTCATGTTTATTGACCATTTATAGATCTTCTTTGAAGAAATGTGATTTAACTTTCAAAAGGACACATTGGCTATTGTCTAGTGAATGGAAAGTAGGAAGAGATAAAAACAAAAACAGAAAGCTAGTTAGAAGTAACTGAAGTGACCTAAGCAAGACTGTTGGTTTAAACAAGACTATGACCAAGGAGGTGATGTGAAGTCACAATTCAGGCTGTTTTGAAGAGACAACTAATGGAAAAAGGAGATGGGTTGGACATGGGTAAGACAAAAAGAAATATCTAGAATGAATTCTAGGATTTTTAGATTGAGCAACTAGATTTAACTGAGGAGGAGGTTTTAAGGGGAAATCTGGAAGAGAAGAATGATTTGGGCAATATTAAATGGGGAGTAACTCTCAGACATCCAAATATATATGTCATTAGACAACTGAATAAACAAGTATGCGGCTCAGAAAAAAGAGGTCAAATATGAGTTTTTCTAGGTAAAGGGTATAGAACATCTCTTGAAGTCAAGATTAGCCAGGCATCGTGGTGCATGCCTGTAACCCCAGCAGCTCAGGAGGCTGAGGCAAGAGGACTGTGAGTTCAGAGCCAGTCTCAGCAACTCAGCAAGGTCCTAAGCAACCTAGCTAGACCCTGTCTCAAAACAAAATATAAAAAGGGCTTAGTGGTAAAGTGCCACTGGGTTCAATCTCCAGTACCCAAAAGAACAAAATAGCTACTGAGGACGTTGAACCAGGAGGATCATGAGTTGGAGGCCAGCCTGGACAACTTAGCAAGACTCTGTCTCAAAATTTAAAAAAAAAAAAAAATTAAAAATAGCACCCTTTCCCCCACAAGAAAAGCCAAGAAAGCTCTGGTGACTTAATCATTCAGAGCTCAGACAAGAGGAGAAACAGCAGAGAGGAAATATTTACAAGGAATCCAGAAAGTCAGAGAAAAGTTGACTTAAGGAGAGAACAGTCAATTGAGTTGAATGCAGCTGGAAGTTCAAGTGGAGGACAGAGAATAGACAACGGGATTTGCAAAGATCAAGCTCTTTGGTAAGAATGACTTAAGTGAACTATTGAGTTAAAAGTCCAATGAATACAGGTTAAAGAAATTGGATGCTGAGAAATTGAAACACAATTACAGACAATACTTGCATGTAATTTTTTTTCTGTGAAAAGGATAAGAGAATTAGTAAGTGGAAGAAAAAAATAGAGTCAAGAAATAAGCTGAAATGAAAATATATTTCTTTAGGATTATTCTCTTACTCTAAATTTCTATTAATTTAGATAACCCTCCTTTCCAGGAAACACACTTATGGAAATATAACTGTACTTGTGGTCTGATATTTTATATGCATCCAGAATCCTTTATTTTGAAAAGTCTATCTAATGAGAAAAATAATTCTCCTAACCAGCCCTAGAAAGCCTGGCAAGTAAAACCCTCTTTAACATTGGTTAGAAAATTAGTCTGACAAGTCACTTAACCTTCCTGGGATTTAGTTAGGATATTCTGAGACTTTCTAGTTCTAACAATCTCAAAACACGTTCCCTATCCCACCAATTATATCACATGTCCTTATAAAACAATTCAGTCAGGTATGATGGTACCTCACACCTGTAATTCCAGCTATTTGGGAGGCTGGGGAGAAGAGATTCAAAGTTCCAGGCCAGCCTGGGCAACTCAGGGAGACCCTGTCTCAAAATAAAATTAAAAGGGCTGGGGATATAGCTCAGTGGTAGAGTGTTTGCCTAGCATGTGCAAGGCCCTGGGTTCCATTAGCAATATTTCAAAAAAAAAGAAAAAAGGAAAAAACTCAAGAAATTCAGCATGTTATTCATACTCTTTTATAAGTTTCATTAACTTAGAAAGTCTTAAAAGTTATACAAAATAAATAGAAAATGGATAGTCACTCATTCAGCAAGCATTTACAATATGCTATGTGTCAACTACTATTCTAAGCACAAAAGAAACAACAGCAAATAAAAATAATTTTTAAAATGCATTTATCTTTTTTTTAAAAAAAGGCAAGAGTGAACTATAGTATCTAAGGATGCACATTTGAGTGATAAAACTATGACGAAATGCAAGAAAGTGATAAGTATAAAAATCAGGATAGGGCTAGGGATATAGCTCAGTTGGTAGAGTGCTTGCCTCGCAAGCCCAAGGTCCTGGGTTCAATCCCCAGCAACCCCCACTCAAAAAAAAAAAAAAAAATTCAGGATAATGGTTTCAAGAGGAAAGGTAATACTGAGCAGTTATGACTGAGATGGAATACAAGACAGAGGCTACTCAAATAGATGGCAACATTCTATTTTTGATTTGGGTGCTATTCATTAAACTAGAGATCTAATTTTTACGATTTTCTGAATCTATTTTTTCATTATTGTGTTAAGGGTGGCAAATGACAAATACACAAGATAATAAATAGTTGACGTAGTATATTAGAAGGTAATAAGTACTACTGAGAAAAATACAGAGAAAGATAAGAAACATCAGAAAGGACATTCAATTTTAAAGAAGTGGTTTGGGAAGGCTTTGTTGAAAGGGTGGCATTTAAGATGTGAAGGAGATGCTGGAACAAGCCAAGTATGTAGCTATGAAAAAAAAGTTTCAGACAGAAAGAACATTAAGAGTAAAGCCTTGGGGCTGGGGTTGTGGCTCAGTGGTAGAGCACCTGCCTAGCACACATGAGGCACTGGGTTAGATCTCAGCACCACATATAAATAAATAAATAAAAACAAAAGGTCCATCAACAACTTAAAAAAAAAAAAAAAAGAAAAAAAAAGAGTAAAGCCCCGAAGCCTGAAATGTCCTTGGTGTGTTTGAGAAATACCAAGGAATAATCTGGTGTGAACGAAAGGAGAATAGCTAGAGTTGAGGAACACAGGGGGACCAGATCATGTAGAGTCTGAGGGCAGAATTAATTAATTAATTAACTAATTAATTAATTTATGTTTATAAGAGACAGGGTCTTGCCAGATATAATGATCAGCACACCCATAATCCTAGCTACTTGAAGAGCTGAAGCAGGAGAGGATCCCAAGTTTGAGGACAGCTGAGTAATTTAGCAAGACCCTGCCTCAAAATTTTAAAAAGTCAGAAAGGGCTGGGAATGTAGGTCGCTAGTAAGAGAGCCCCAGTACCACAAAAAGAGAGAAAATGGAGAGAGACACTGTGATGCTATGTTGCCCAGATGGGCATGGTGGCACATGCCTGTAATCCCAGCAGCTCAGAAGGTTGAGGCAGGAGGATCACAAGTTCAAGGTCAACCTCAGCAACTATAAACAAGGCCCTAAGTAACGTAGTGGAACCCTGTCTCAAAATAAAAAATATAAAGGGCTGAAGATGTGGCTGTGGCTCAGTGGTTAAGTACCCCTAGATTCAATCTCTAGTTTTAAAAAAAAAATCTCCTGTCAGTCTCCCCAGTAATAGTTCTGACTACAGGCACATGCCACCATGCCCCAGGTCATATAGAGACTGCAGAGCACTGAAGAATTCTTTTAGTTTGAGTAAGATGAGAAGATAAAGAAGAGTTTGAGAAGGGGAATGTCTTTTCCCAACTTAACAGGATCACTGGATATGCTGTATTGGGAATAGACATTAAGGAGACTAGTTAGAAGACTACTACTGGAATTAAGGATGATGGCCAGGTTTGGATTTGAACAAATAAAAGCACAATGGAAATGTTGTCAATTAAGAGTACAGGAGGACCAGATTTGGAGAAAAATAGGAACTCAGTTTTATAAATGTTATATTCAAAATTCCTGTTTAGATATGGAAATTAAAACATCAAACAGGCGATAGATAGATATATATATATATCTGGATATACAGTTTTCTACAAGTCCTGAATATCTCAATCAACTTCTCCTTCATATACTACATGAGAAAAGCTCATAAGCCAGGCAAACTGAGAAAACAACAAAATAGTGAAGAGACTCCTATACTTGCCAGTGACTATGGAGAGTGAGGACTGCAGCCAAGGAGTAGTCCATTGCAGAGCAAGGATTCAAATATGCAGCTGGAAGCAGGCCCAGGAGCAAAACACTGACAACCCTCTCACTAGTCCAGTGAAGAGATGCAGCCTTGGAACCAGCTATAAAAACAGACCAAATTCCAAAGAGTTAAGGGAAGAGACACACATCTTTCATGTTCAACATTTAGCACATAATAACCTAAACTGACAGAATGGCAAACAGCATACATGTAACATTTAACTGAGTAAAAAGAAACTAAGCTATAAAAACAGGTCATTGAGAGAAGCTAAATCCCTTTGTTAAAGTCTTCTAGCACTAGGGTCTCTCAATGCCTGCATATATTAATTAGAAGACAGACATTGCTTATAAGCAAAAAAGCAGAATTAAGCCAACCTTGGCCTTTTGTGAAATATACACCTTATGAATATAAGTTAACAATGCCTGATGAATTCCTTTAAAAACAATACTTGTTTACTTATACCTTCTAACCTTTGGAAGTAATATAGTATTATCCTCCCAAAACAAAGTTAAACCTACCAACTCAAAGAGAAGCAAAGGTCTGAGGTCGCCTTAAGAGATCATGGTCCTTCTTCTGTCTTGTTATTTACAAATAAGTCCAAAACAAATGAAACACAAAAACTCTTAAGTAAAAACCAGTAGGGACTTAAAATATCTCTTTGAGAGACTCTATCCGTTGTGGGGTACAGGATCCTTTGAGAATGTAATAAAAGCATGGAGGAGTTTCTTCCCAGAAAAATGCACATGGATGCATACATAAAAATATACGTATACAACTTCAAAGGCTTTTCTTCAGCCCTATGTACTCCGGAACCACTCTGCTAAATCCAACTGAACTAAGCAAAGGAATCCAGAAACAAAAAATTTTCAAAGACAAAAGTTTTCTAAGCTGGGCATGGTGGTACATGCCTATCATCCAATGACTTGGGAGACTGAGACAAGAAGACCATAAGTTTGAGGACAGCCTGGGCAATTTAGCAAAACCCTGTCTCAAACTAAAATAAAAAGAGCTGGGGATACAGTTCAGTGGCAGAGCACCCTGGGTTCAATCACCAATAATGGGAACATGAAGCAGAAAAACTATCTGTGCTTAAGCTCTCACAACTCAGATGCAACTCTAAGAGACTGACTTTGAGAACTGAGTGGGGTCTTTATATAAAACACTGATCCCAGTGGCCTGGGAGGCTGAAGCCAGCCTCAGCAACTGAGCAAGGTCCCAGAAACTCTGCAAGATCCTATCTCAAAATAAAATATAAAAAAGGGCTGGGGATGCTGGGGATGCTGGGATGTGGCTCAATGGTTAAGCACCACTGGATTCAATCCCTGGTAGCCCCCCGGCCCCCTGTCAAAAAAACAATCACTGATCTCTCCAAACTTTAAAAATGGAAATACTAGCAGGTCATTATTCACTTTCTGATTCCTTTTTTTTTTTTTGGGGGGGGGGGGTAGGTACTGGGGATCAAACCCAGGGACACTTTACTAGTTAAGCTACAAACACAATCCTTTTAATTTCAAGACAAGTTGCTTAGGATCTCACTAAATTGCTGAGGCTGACTTCAAACATGCAATCCTCCTGCCTCAGCCTCCCAAGCTGCTGGGATTACAGGTATACACCACCACATCCAGTTCATCTTCAGATTTTCTAAGACTAATATGAAAAACATCTAAATAGCATTCCTCTAAGAGATGCCACATGGTTTTAAAGCAACCTAAAAAAAAAAAATAATACGCCAATTCCAGCTGTAAATACACGTGATACAATCCACAAGACATGACTTTTTAAATTAATGCCTAAATTATCTACATCTGGCTCCTCTCCATTAGCTAAGTACATACAAGTGATTAAACTGTACTGAGCAGAATCTTCCTACAGAGCTATTTTCTTTTTAGGAAATTTTTAAAAGATTTTAGAGACTTTGCCCAGAAGGTTCTCTATGAGTATAAATGGAATCATTCACCCATGCTATCACTGTATACCTAAAGGTATAAATTAGGTTTTAATTTGACAGAGGTGGACATGAGAGTCCCTTAAGAGACCTCAAGTCCTGCCAAAGACATGGGCAGAGATGGGCAGAGCCAAGAAAATAGCATTGATGAAGAAAACATACAATGGCGGTTTGGTGACAAGTGAATGTGCTGTGTTCCACTCCATTCTGGGGTAGGTCGGTCCTGGAGAAATGCTGAGACATGAGGTCTGACCACTGGGGTTCGGAGGAACAGAGCTGAGGAAAGAAACATAGGGATCATAAGCAACTCTTCTTTAACAGAACTGACAGACTTTATATAAGTGACCAAAATAGGCAAACTACTTAATCATAAACAGGAGATAATATCAGATACAAAATGAAGACAGTGTTGATTTCACTGGGTTATTATGAACTCATATCAGGTAATCATCAAAAAACTGAAGAATCAAACACTTATATAAAAGGACCTTACTTTTATTTAAGTTTTTGAAAAATTAAGTGGTAGCTTCTTTCTCTATTCTCATTTATTCAGCCACAGTCTTGATTTACTACAATCAAGACTGTGCTTGGTTCTGGAACAAGACAGATAAAAGACAAAGTCTGCCCTTGAGGAATTCAGTTCAGTTTGGAAAGTTCATATACTACCTTCTTCCATTTCAAGACCAATGTCTCTACTTATACTCTTGAATCATTTCTATTCCTGTTTGGATTCTGCCTCTTGGTTAAAAAATAGACCAAATTTACTCAGCTGCACCACTTGTTACCTCTGAGATGATAATCAGCTAAACTAAATAGGGTCTCTACACCTCAATTTCCTCATTTGTTAAATAATAATAGTGCTTACCACACAATAATGTTAAAAAAATAGACAATGTATATAAGGGTTTTAGCATAGTTTTCAGAATGTTAAGAGGCGTGCACGCACACACATGTACAGACACAGACACAAACATACACACACACATATATATATCACATTTTATTTATCCATTCACTTGTTGACAGATACCTAAGCTGATTCCATAATTTGGCTACTGTGAATTGTGCTGCTATATGTATAGGTATGAATGTATACTTGTAGTATGCTGACTTTAATTCTTTAAGACTACTAAGGAGTGGTATAGCTCAGGAATTTGTTGAAACCATTCCTGGTTTTTGAGGACCCTCGATACTGCATCACTCTTATGTGCTGTTTTCCCCAGGATTCTGTATCTGCCCATTGCACTCCTCAATTTCTATGCCCATTCCAGGTCATTTCTTCCATTTTCATGGTTTCATCTACGGCTTGTAAGTGAATAAAACCAAAATTTATATCTCTAGTCCTGGTATTTTTTTCAGTTTTTAGAAGTTTAACTGCTTGTTGAGCTTCTCCACTGAGATATTTTCAGTTTTCAAACTCCACATGCCATATATTGAAATCATCCTTCAACTCATTTTCTCATCCAAACTTGTTTTCCATTTGTATGTTTCTTATTTTATTTAATGGGCACTCTTTAACCTAATCCAGAAATCTGGAAATCACAAAGAACTTTCCCTCTAAATTAAACCACCAAATCCTATTGACATATCTCCTTTATATTTCCTGAGACAATCTTTTTTTTTCCCTTGTATTTTCCAAGTTCAGGACTTCACCTTGCCTAGACTTCTACCACAGTGTCTTATCTTATCTCCCTGACCCTACTACATCTCCCATTACAGTCAGTTACTATATTGTTAGCAAAATTTAAGTTTAAATTGCAAATCTGTCAAACCTTTCAATGGCAACCCTTTAGGAATTGGAGGACAGACTGGGCAAAATATGGAGATGCTGTCTCAGAAAAAAAAAAAAAAAAAAAAAAAAAGAAAAAGAAAAGAAAAGAAAAGAAAGAAAAGGAAAGAAGAAGAAAAAGCCAGGCACAGTGGTGCCCGCCAGGAATCCCAGGAGCTTGGGAGGTTGAGACAGGAGGATCACAAGTTCAAGGCCAGCCTCAGCAATTTAGTAAGGCCCTAAGCAACTTAGTGAGACCCTGTCTCAAAATAAAAAGGACTGGGGATGGGCTCAGTAGTAAAGCACCCTGGGTTCAATCCCCAGTACAACAAACAACAAACAAAACAACCCACACTTCAACAGGCAAGGCACACAAGCTTTATTAAGATCAGTTATTGGGCTGGGGTTGTGGCTCAGTGGTAGAGTGCTTGCCTAGCATGTGTGAGGCACTGGGTTCGATCCTCAACACCACATAAAAATAAATAAATAAAATTAAGGTATTGTGTCCATCTATCAAAAATATTTTTAAAGAAAGATAGTTATTTTATGATTTAGTTTCACTTCACATTTTTAAACTCATTTCTCACCTTTATCTTCATGCTGTCACACTATGATATTTGTTTTCTCTCATACCATGCAGTTTCTATGCCTTCATCATTGTTTTTGCTCATTTCAGCATATACTTTTTCCCCTTAACTTCTTTATCCTCAAGACTCAAATCACGCACACCTCTTTAAGAACCAAGTATTGGTCAAATAACATTACACTGTGTGCATGTATATATATGTAACGAAAAAGCCCACATTATAACAATAATGCACCAGTAAAAAAAATGTGGAAAAAATCTTAGATCTTTAAATTAAAAAAATTAAAAAAAACAAAAACAAAAAAAACAAAGAAAGAGGATGGGTGGTTGACGCCTGTAATCCCAGCAACTCAGGAGGTTGAGGCAGGAGGATCTCAAGTTTCAGGTCAGCCTCCATAACTTACTGAGACCTTGTCTCAAAATAAAAAGCAAAAAGGGCTGGGGATGTATCTCAGTCGTAAAGCATGGGTGGGTTCAACCCCCAGCAGTAAAAACAACAACAGCAACAGAAACAAGGACAATCCTTCCAAAATACAGCTAAAAATATTCTTTCTCTGGACTCACATAACAATTTACCTACACCCCAAGTTTTGCTTTATATTAGTTTACGTTTATCCGCATTTTCCCTAAAAAAAATGAAAGTTCTTCAGCCCCACCCAACCCGGAGTTCAATCCCCGGTCCCCTCCCCCCCGCAAAAAAAAGAGAAAAGTTCTTCGAGGGCAGGTATTACGTCTTATTCAAACTTGTATTCCAGTCTTACTTACAGCACCTGGGAGAACACAAATGTCCGGGTACAGGCTTATCGAACTGATCCCCTACATCCAGACTCAAACACAATTCGTTAGGGAAAACCTGCAAGATCACGCACTGGGACTCAGATCCTTAGTCCTCTCCCGATGCAAGGTGGGCGCAAGCTTAGGGGCGGTAAGTGGGGAGAAAAGAGTTCCTATGTGGAATATCCTTGGGAGCACCGTAACTTCCAGAAGGAACTTTCTTTCAAATTACCGCACCACCACTTCGGCCCTTAGCAGGCGAGACGGGTGCTCAGGTGAACATTTGGGTCCGCAGGCCATAACGGTCACTGCTGTGGTTTGGACAGATGCCTGAGCCGCAGCAGAGGGAAAACCTTCTCCTCGAGATGTCTCATCACCCGACAGATGAGTGTTCACTCCCATCCCCTTCCCCGCCTGGAGGCTGCGCTAAGCACCTCTGGTTGCCAGGACTCCTCACCTCGCCCTCCTTGAGCACCGCAGAGGACACCAAGCCTCAAGAGAACCGCCATCTCGCTTTTGAGGACTCAAGGTCGTCCATCAACCCGGAAGCAGTTCTACAACAACTCCTACCCCACGACACCCACAGGAAGTGCAGAGGAGAAAAAGGATAGGTGAACCGGAAGTCGGGAGGCGGTCGCCGCCCACCGCGCACGCGCACGGGCGCTCACCCGAAGTTTCTAATTCTGACAATGGCGGAGCTAGGGGAGGCGGACGAAGCGGAGTTACAGCGCCTGGTGGCCGCTGAACAGCAGAAGGCGCAGTTCACTGCACAGGTGAGAGGGCCGGGATCAGCCCTGGGGGTTGTAGGGAAAGGAAGTTGAAGTTCAACTCCCGGGCACGCGGAGCTCTGTACACTGGCGACATGGTGAGGCGGCTGGAAGCTGGACCCGGCTGTGACCCGGGCCCCTGCAGTAGTGCTCAGGTTGGGGAAAGAAGGTCAAAGCATGGGATCCTTAGTATCCTGGGGACCTGTATGGGCTCCCATCTGCCTCTGCCTTTCGGAAGCCACGTGCCAGATAGCGAGACACCCACCTACTCTAGGTTTTGATCTCGCGGTCGCCCTCTGCCTCCATGGATTGGTGAAGATCGTTTGCGATAATGTATTTGAAAATGATAGTCACTAAAACATTATTGGAGAAGTTGGGCTCTGAAGAAGTCATTGCAGACTGTTCGGGGCAAGGGTTTTTTTTGGAGACCTTTAAGCAAGATTCAAACTCCAGGACTTTGCTGACTCCATGACCTTGGACTTAATGTAATCTTTAGTACCTTGGGTAAATGTTTATTTTCTCTCTTTTACTGGGCTCTGCAGGATGAGTAGGAAGAACCTCAGAAATCTTTGGGTCCTGAATATTCTGAAAATACACACGTTTTGTGCCCGTATACGCATTTTTTTCTGAAAGAATCCACATTATTAATGTGCCCATGGCCCCCAAAATGTTAAGTACTCTTTAGGGTGTAGATTGTAAATGAGTGCTGTGATATGGTGGAATTAATCAGTATCCTGCCTTCCCATTTTACATTATGCCAGCTGCCTTTGGGAATAGGATAGAAGGTAGTAGTACTACGTGAGAATTTACCATCTGTAGGGATGAGGATCTGGGCCATACTGGAGACAAGTAACAAAGAGGAGACCAAAGTGATGTTCCATGGTTTGTTGGTTGAAACAATGGTTTTATGAGGACATTGATAATAAATAAGAAAATGGACATTTAGGGCCGTACATCTGTAGATCCCAATGGTTACTATTTTTCTCCCCCCCCCCCCCCTTAGGTGCACCATTTCATGGAGCTATGTTGGGATAAATGTGTGGAGAAGCCAGGGAATCGCCTAGACTCTCGAACTGAAAATTGTCTCTCTAGCTGTGTGGACCGCTTCATTGACACTACTCTTGCCATCACCAGTCGGTTTGCCCAGATTGTACAGAAAGGAGGGCAGTAGGCCATCTCCTGAGAAAATGACAAAAGCAGCAAAGGACTTGTTATTAAGCAGATTGAAGTGCAGGTGGGGAAGAGTTGTCAACCCATTGTCAAGTTAGTATCAGGCTGTTAACAAGTTCGTTGGTGCTAAAAAGTAACAGATCAAAATGTTCAAAAAGTGAAATTTTATTTATTTGGAATTTAGAAATTCCAGGTTGTTATCACACCAGTTATTCAATAAACATGAATTCTCCAACTATTTTTTTCCCCCCTTAAATCTGATTTTAGGATATAGTATTGAGATCTCTGGCAGGAACATTATAAATAAACATGTTCCAAGGCTGATAGTGCAATTAGGAGATAACAGGTTTTGAAGAGCCACCCTAAGCCATAGTTAAAGGGATTGGAAGAACCATCAAAGTCTTAGCTTAAGGCATAGAAGAGAATTTGGAGCTGAGAAAGATGAATAACAAAACAGCTTTATTGCTTATACTTGACCAAAAAAAAGATAAACATGGAAAAAAAAAAAAAAAACAGGCAAAATATGTATTCCTTGGGAAAGAGATAAGCCTGCTAGTATGGTAGGAGGGAAAGGTCAAGACCCAAAGAGCCAACTTCCTGGAGGTGCCTTATTCCACTGGCTCATTTCCCCAAACCTGTGCTTGCAATCAGTACTTAAAAGCACAAAACAATGCTAAAAAATACACATTAAAAATGCCTTCCAGCAAAGATTTCAGTTGCTCCAAGAAGGTTAAGAGGTAGTAATTAAAGACTCTTCTTCCCGCCCCCCCCATTAGGTTTCCACTTATGCCAAGGACAAAAATATATACCATGGAACAATGACAACTTAGTACCAAAGTATTAGTATTTCAAATAAATATTCCAAAAGGTAGCACCCGCTCATAATCAAAGGATAGGGCACCTCTGGCCAACCACGTATTTTAAAACCAAGCATTTATTAGAAATTCCATAAAATGTTCCATAAAAAGAACTAATTTTAGTAGTTAGAACTATAAAATACCACTTCATGGAATTCATCATAGTTGTATTCTATTGCTGGTGTCTTAAAGTGTCATGCTACCATGAAGTATTTCTCTGTTACACATGGGGAAAGGCCAGGGAGGTTAACTTAAGCTGCTCTACAACTTACAACCAATTAATGGCAGAACTAAGACAAAAAGTCTGAGTTTTAATATTTTTACTTAGCTCATAAAGTGACAATAAGGAAGAAAATAACAAGCCATTTGACCTTTTCTCCCATAATGAAAAATTCACCTGTGTTCTGCCAGCCTTCTTTCAGTGATATTTTGGTTTCTGAAGAAATAACATAGTAGGGATCACAGTATGGCAAAGGGAAATATATATGGTCTCTACTTGGTGCTTTAACTCAAAGGCAGACTGGGAAGAAGTAAATATGTCCCTGAGAAGCCTGTTTCATTTTGGAACTGATTCAACTTAGTTTCAGGGAAAATCTAAAATTCATTACTAGAATTAGAAATGAACAAGGAAGACAAAGGGCTGGGAGTACAGCTCAGTGGTAGAGTGCTTGCCTAGCATGCGCAAGACCTTGGGAAGGATCCCCAGATTGAGGGTGGGGAGGGAAAGGAAGACAACATTTAGACATTTAGATGGCTGTTGCTACCCTGAATCCCTTTCAGAGCATTAATAGCATAACTAATTCCTAATTCTTCCCCATTTAGTAGATATAACAACTGAAGAAATAATTTTGAACACAAGTCTGTTTAGGCAATATACAGCAATGGAACTAAAAAACCATTTACTATCCAGTTACCATGTGTTAGGGGTATACTAAGTATAGCTATAGATCCTGTCCAGCAGGGAAATTTGATTGAGAAAATCCTAGACTCTTTTAACAATAGTTGTCTTTGGATCTTGACATGAAAGAGTTTGTTCTTAAGCCCATTTTCTCATTAAATAAACTAGACCACACTTGTGGGGTCAAAAAATCCAAGGATCAAAAAAAGCACCAAGGCTGAAGACAAATCAGTTAAGATACCTGCTATATAAACAACATAGTGTTTGCTTTATCAAATCATTCTATTTAACACTGCTTTCCAATCAATCCTTGATCTCAGCCCTCAATTTCCCCAACTTCAACATTCCAATTGGTGTACCCAGGTCATTATTGGATTCAGCTTTCTGGGTTCTTTAATTTGCTATATATGTCCTCTATACTAAATGTGATTAATTGCAAAAAAATAATCTCTTCAAGAAACCTTCATAACAAAATACCAGATTCCCTAGTAACAAGAAAAGGGGATCAAGTTTAACAGGCCAAAACAGAAGACAGGAGTCTGTCAAAACATATAGATGGCACAAGACAGCTCTGACCTCAGACTCCTGTGCTGAAGGAGTCACTCGCAAAACTCCAAGGTGTAAGAGCTGTAAATAACCAGAGTCAAATGGGAAATAAGAATGTCTCCCATTTAGTCATCCTCTGAGCTCTCAGCAGACCTTTCATCTGTAGCCACTTTCCAATTTGTGCGTTTGTTTGTCCTCTCCTGTATTTCATTGTTAGCTACAGGGATATGGACATTTTTATCTCTCTTTTTCCTTTTGGTTTTCTCAGTGTCTCTTTCCTCACTCTCCTCAGAACTGCTGGATGCTGAATCATCTGATTGGGAAGTGTCACTTTCTGCCCCTACAAATAAAGCAGATTTTTTGAGAGACTTTTTCCTAGATTTTTTCTTTCGCTTATGTGGTTGTTTCCTTTTCCTGGTACTAGAAGCCCCGGTTTCTTCGGAGAACTCGCTTGAGGAATCTGCTGTTACATCTGTGGCTTCCTTCTTGCTTTTCTTCTGTTTTTTGTGTGATCTTTTTTTCTGTTTCTTTTTGTGAGATTTCTTTGACTTCTTATGTTTGCGGGATTCATGAGTAGATGACTTTACCTGGGGAGATGTTTTTTTCCCATTGGTAATATCTTGCTGATCACTACTAATAAAAAAGTAAAAAACAAAACAAAAACTTTCATGTAGAAAAGGTATACTTAAACATTTTAATATTCTACATTCTAGAAAGAAATTGTTAACATTTGAATTTTAAATCAAAACTTTGACCAAAGGGTTACTATGAGATATACTTCACGGAGTATTTGTTTCACCTTTAAAATGAAGATAAAAATTCTAATCTACCATCCTGAATTATATGTTGTATAGAACATTTAAACACCAGTCTGTCCTTATCTATGGTTTCATTTTCTGTGGTTTGTTATCCATGGTCAATCACAGGGCAAAAATACTAAATGGAAAATTCCAGAAATAAATAATTCATAAGTTTTCAATTACATGCTATTCTGAGTAGCATGATGAAATTTCTCACAGTCCCTCTTTGTCCCACCTGGTATATGAATCACCCTTAGTCCAGCTACCCAACCCTTAGACACTTAGAAGCCATCCAGGTTATCAGATCTACTATCATGGTACAGCAGTGCTTATGTTCAAATAAACCTTATTTTACTTAACAGTGGCCCCAAAGCACAAGAGTAGGGATGCTGGCAATTCAGATACACCAAAGGGAAGCTATAAAATGCTTTCTTTAAGTGAAAAGATGAAAATTTTTCAGAGGTATATATTATGCACAGGAAAAAAAAGTTAGGGTTTAGGGTTCAGTACTATCTAAGATTTCAAGCATCCTGAACATACCTGCATACCTAAAGGGGGACTACTATATATAAAAACCAAAATGTTTAAAAACATGCCAAATATCAATCAAAAACAGTCACAATAGGGATTGCCTCCCAACTAAATGTTTTTTGTTTTCTTTTTTCTTTTTTTTTTTATTGTGGGGCAGGAAACAGGGGCTTTCTGTGTGTTGACCAGGCTGACCTCAAACTCCTGGGCTCAAGTGATCCTACTGCCTCAAACATCGGAATAGCTAGGACTACAAACCCACACCAACACACCCAGTTCTAGCTACATTTTCAGTGACAAATATAAAAAAAAAAAAAAATTGGGGAGGCAATTTTTGGTATAGACTTTTTGTACCACCTTAATTTCTAATTTTTTTGTACCACCTTAATTTCTAATTTTTTTTTTTTTTTCAGTAAACCTAATTACCTTACCTGTCTGTTTCAAACTCTTCAGGGTACAACTCTTTATAACCACTGTGACCCCATCTGTAACATGACATATACATATTGTTAAAGCAATGCATACATTTTTGGAAATTAAAAAGTTTTACTAGTGCCATGTATACACATGCATGCACATGGAACAAGGAAAATAGAGATATAGTATACCTGTGTCCATATTATAGCCAACAGCTATATTTTCTGTATTGTACACTATCATGTCAGACACAAAGGATTCCTCTGTCCATTTGTAAAAGAACTACCCATTCTTTTTTAAGATAATGCTCTTATCTTAAAGGTGTGAAACACTTTTCCAAAAATAATACCATCTACATTGGGACAATTATTTTTTTAAATAACAGTTTAAAATATTTATTGAAATAGAATTCACATACTAAGAAATTTAAACTTTAAAGTGTGGCATCTCTAGCCCATGTCAACCATTAATCTGCTTTCTATCTCTATTCATATATCTTGGACATAACACATAAAAATAAATCATATGTCATCTTTTGTGTCTGGCTTCTTTCATCTTGCATAAGATCTAGGATTCATCTACGTTGTAGCACATATCAGTAATTCATTCCTTTTACTGCCAAAAACATATCCCCTTGTACAGATATCCCACATTTTGTTTACCCGTTCATCAGTAAACATTTGGGTTTCTACTTTTTGGCTGTTATGAGTAAAGCTGCTATAAACAGCTGTAGCCAAGTTTTTGTTGGATCACTAATTCTCAAGTATGTATTCTTAAGCCAAATACCATTAAAGATCATAAAAAATTTAATCACAAACCTGTCTGGCATGTTAGCTTCATAATCATATAGCTTCTTGTTCCAGGATTTAGCCTTCAGAAAATCATCTTCCAGTGTCCCAGCAATTTCATTCTTTGGCCTCCAGTAGTCTCTCTGACTTTCTTCATCAAAACCATCACTACGCATCCGACTACAGAAGAAAACAGAACTTTTAAGATTTCAAAACAATCTGTAAGGTTACTTTATGAGGCATCATGCATATAACACATAGAACAGGTTAAGAGGAAGAAAAAAAACAACCAAATATTGTTTTTTTAAAAGAGAAAAATAATGTATTAGAAATTATCTGTTCCTTTCTGCTACCGTTTGATCTGGAATGTCCTCCAAAGACCCATGTGTTAAGACTTGGTCCCCAGAATGACACTATTGGGAGGTAATGGAACCTTTAAGAGATGAGGCCCAGCAGGAGATCTTTAGGTCTCCCTTGATCTTTAGGTCAAGGAGACTAGGGGAAATCAGCCCTTCCTAGGTCTCTCCTTTTTTGATTCCTGCTCATGAAGTGAGCAATTTTACTACACTATGCACTCTGGACATGACAAGCTGCCTTGCCACAGGCACAAAGCAATGGGGCCAATCAATCATGAAATTCCAAAACATAAACCAAAATAAACCTTATCTCTTTATAAATTAATCATCTCAAGTATGTTGTTCTTGTGACAAAAAGCTAACACAACTCTTTTTGTAAAGATCAACAACAAATCTGACTGTTAATATCCCCCCTATTGTAGAGTACAGATGAAATCATCTTTGGACTGTATCATGCTGTAGCTCACTAATACTCCACTAGGAGGGCATGCAAAGTGAGAAGCACAGCAAAATCACAGCTGGGGAAATTTTACCCTAGAAATTCTGAAATACATCCCCCTCCCCTGCAAACCAACAACTTGCTGGAATAAGGCTATAGTAACAGTGGAAATAAGGATTAATCCATGGGAATGTTGGGGTAGGAAAAAGGTTGAAAACCACTGATCTGGGCTCTGCTTACAATGTCCACTAACCAGACACTAAGCCAGCTAGTCAGTTTTTAAAAATGTTTAGCTGGGCGCAGTGGTGCACGCCTGTAATCCCAGCACTTGGGAGGCTGAGGCAGGAGAATCGCAAGTTCAAAGCCAGTCTCAGCAATTTAGCGAGGCCCTAAGCAATTCAGTGAGACCCTGTCTCTAAAATAAAATACAAAATAGGGCTGGGGATGTGGCTCAGTGGTGGAGTGCCCCTGGGTTCAATCCCCAGTACCAAAAAATAAATAAATAAAAATGTTTAAGGGTCTCCTACATGCCAAGCACTACTGTTCTAGCTGGTAGGAATATAACAGCAAATGAGATTATTAGAATTTTTGCCCCTAAAAAGATTGTTTTAAAATTTATTCACTTTTAGTTGCAGCAACTCTGGAGGCTGAGACAGGAGGATCTCAACTTAGCAAGGTCCTAAGCAACTTCATGAGACCCTGTCTCAAAATAAAAAAGAGCTGGGAATGTAGCTCAGTGGTACTGTGCCCCTGGGTTCAATCCTGTTTAAAAAAAAAAAAAAAAAGAAAGAAAAAAGAAAACAAAAACAATTTATTCATTCACCATGACAGGCATTAGGAATGTCTACTCCAAGAGAAATTACTTTATTTCTGGATTGCCACGTAGAATTAACCAATACAAAATAAATCATTACCTGTACTAACTCTACTTCCAAATTCTCAAAAGACCACCTTCAGAAAGAAAAAAAAAAAACCCTGAGAGATATTTATTTATATTGAGACTGCCTTTTTACCATGTACATCCTAAATACTTCTTACTTGAAGCTACTCACACATAGGCAATCATACACAAAAGTCCACATACTCTGTAGGCATACTCGCTGTCCTTAAATATCTCATTTTTAGAAATCAGAATTATGACTTTATATTTATTTCTCATACACATAGAGCCTACAGTTATAGGCATATGAGGCCTAAGAGATGTTCCAAGTTCCTCAGACATTCCTATACTTCCACAGGTTAAAGAAAACCAAGCTTGCATAATCCTTCATATTCACACTCAAATTATTAAAAAGGAAATGTGGAACGCTATTGACCTGGCAAAGACAGTGAGTAGACGGAGCAAAGAAAAGTCTTCAAGAATGAGAAGTCAAAAGGAAATGGAGTGATTGATTACAGTGACCAAAAGATTCCAATAGAAAATTTTAAGTAAAAACTATTAGGTAAAGTCAGAATCTACAAACCTAAATATTTATAATTGTCCACAGCAGAATTTTTTGTTTTCCATTGCCAATTAGTATAGCTGGGCACAGTGGCACATGATTATAACCCCAATGATTCAGGAGGCTGAGGCAAAAAGATCATGAGTTTGAGATCAGCCTTGGCAACTTAGTGAGACCCTTCTCAAAATAAAAAAAAAAAAAGGATTTAGTTCAGAGGTAGAATACCCACTGATATGGTTCAAACCCCAGTACCAGAAAATAAATTTGAATAAATTAAATAAAAGAGCTGGGATCCCAGCAATTGAAGGGACGAAGGCAAGAGGATTTCAAGCCCCAGGTCAGCCTTGGCAACTCAATGATACCCTGTCTCAAAACAAAACAAACAAAAAGGTTGGGAATGTAGCTCAGTGGTAAGAGTGAGTACTAGCATGTGTGAGGCCATGGGTTCAATCCCTAGGACTGGGAAAAAAAAAAAAAAAAAAAAAAAAACAGAAAGAAAAAAAATGCAAATAAATACAAAGAGTCTGGCCATATGGATCACAGCCATTATCTTAATGCTTAGGTCTAGATTTGTGAAAAAGTGAAGGCTTAATATAACTCACAACTGAATTTATCCATCCTTAACACATCAAAATATTTTTAAGCAAAAGTTGATTGTTAAGAAGATGAGAATTATTTTGGTTCTCAGAGCTGCAACTTCACCTTGAACTGCCAGGTAACATTTTCCTTTTGGTCCCCTGGTAAGCATCCTCCATCTGTTTCTCTAGTTCTCTTATTTTCCACATATCTGACTCCTCCTGAATCTAGATTTATTTTTAAAAGGAAAGAAACAAAAATAAGTCACTAAAAATCACACTTTACATTGCAGAAAAGTACCTGAAAATACAGTCTGCAATAATTACAGGTTACAGACTGGACTATGATCAGGCACCTAGAAAATAAATTCTGGCTTTTCTAGAAAGTGGTTAAACAGTTTAGCAAATGAAATCTCAAATATGTAGAATTCTGCAGCAACAGAACTTTTTAACCCCTGCATAAACACACTTAAACCTTACCAATTTTACAATTGTGCTGCAATTAACAAATGATAATCCCATATTCTAAGATACAACATAATTTAACTGCATAATCTCAACTGAATCTTAAGCAACTTTATGAGGAAACCACGGCAGGTACCATTATTACATTTTACTGAGAAAAAAACAAAAGCTCAGAGATTTCACCAAAGTAAAAATCCCAAAATTTCTAGGCCAAATCTCTTTTCACATTATAAACAAACAGTATGGTTGCTAGAGAATTTCCTGGAAAGCAGAGTACAACTGCCCAAAGAACAAGAACACATTTTATTTCTAATTTCTCCCACATAATTCTTTTAAACCTGTGCTAGGTTTATCACTTTAAGCTACCACTCTCAAATCTAACTCCCCCATACAACTAGAAGTAGGCTAACACAGTTGTATATCAGCATAAGTAACCGTTATAATTTCATCCACAATTAAAATCTCAAGTGATCTGACAGTAATATTATTTATGACCAAACCAATGGTACAGTTCACTGAAGAACACTAGCAGTCTTGGTCCCCTCCTTTTCATTATAATGCTCTCCTAGGTGACCTTATCTACTCTTATGATCTCTATCACTTATCTATATATCAATTTGCATTTATGTCCAGATCCAACTTTTCTCTTTTCTTCCAAATTCAATTTTTCAATTGTAAGCCCTGCATCAGAAAGTGGTCAAAACCAAACTAATTACATTTCTCATCATATTTATCCTTTCATTGTTAATGTTCCCTATTTTAATTAATGGGATCATCATCAACATCCACCCAGTCACACACTGATTTCATTCGTATCACTATCATCCCATCAGTCACCAAGATTTTTGTTGTATCTCCTACAATGTTATTCTAATCCCTAAAGTCACTGCTTTCATTCAAACCCTCATCATCTCTCACCTGGAACATTATACTCACTTCTTAAATGATCTCCCTGTTGTTTCTCCCCATCTGATTTATTCCCTATCTGGTTAACAAACAATCTTTCTAATATACAAATATGATCATGTCATGCCCTGCTGAAAATATTTGATGGCTTTTTATTGCTTTGAAGAAAAAGTCTAACCTCCAAACATCACAAACTAACCCTTATTTGCCATTCAGGTCTTATCTTCTAACACTATCCCCTGTATTCCCTATTTGCTAGATGTATACAATTTCATGCCACACCCCAAGTGATCAAAAGATTCATGCTTTTTTCTTCTTTCTTTTTTTGGGGGTGGTGCTGGGTATTGAACCCAGGGCTTTGCACATGCTAGGCAAGTACTCTATTACTGAACTACAGCTACAGCCCACGCCTTCTTGTTTCCATAGATCATACTCTGTCCAGAATGATATTTTATATCTAACAAAACTATACCCAATCATCAAGAACCAGTTAAAATATCAGCAGTTCAAGGGCATTCATTCTGTTGGAACTTTTCTAATTTCCCAAGGCAGATTTCATTATTCCTTCTTCAGTGCTCTAAAGCACTTTGTAACTGTTTCTACTGTATACTACCTATCAAACTGTACTATAATTATTTATTGATTCATGCTTGTATCTCCCAACTGTGCCAAAATAATGCTTAGTACACTATATGGACTAAGATGAGGAATGACTGAGTTGTACCTCCCACCTTATTGTGAGCATCTGTATGCCGGATGACATTCCTCAGGAGGACTTTCCCCAATGGAACCCGGGACATTCTTCAATCTGAAAAGAATAAATAAATAACATTTAATACTCTCCTTGATTGTCTAATCTTTCATTAAATTTTATAAAGAAGTATGAGGTACAGGAAAGATCACTGAACTAGAAGTCAAAGGTCCTGAGAAACAGTTTTTCCTTCACCATTAAAAGAAAAAAATATCTGACCACAATTAATATAATGATGAAAGTCCTTTAAAACTATACGACTGCACAAAATTAAGTGCTTTCATGGGCACATTTTATTTAATCTTCACAACTCTTGCTTTAATGAGACAAATAGTTGTCCCTCAGAATCCATAGGGGATTGGTTCTAGAATCCCTGGAGATATCAAAATCCAAGGATGCTCAAGTCTCTCATATAAAATGGGGTAGTACTGGCATATAGCCCATGTACATCCTTCCATATACTTTAAATCATCCCTAGACTACTTATAATACCTAATACAATGCTATGTAAATAGCTGCTAAACAATATATATGTATACATATATATATGTATATATGTATATATGTATATATGTACATATATATGGTTTGGGGTTTTTTTTTTTTTTTTTTTTTTTTTGCGGTGCTGGGGATTGAACCCAGGGTCTTGCGCTTGCGAGGCAAGATTCTACCAACTGAGCTATATCCCCAGCCCTAAACTGTATTCTTTAGGGAATAATAGCAATAAAAATATCTGTACAGGTTTAGTACAGAGGCAATTTTTTTTCCGAATATTTTCAATATTTTCAATTGACTATTGGTTGAACCCGAAGACGCGAAGATGCGGAACAGAGGATACCGAAGGGCCGACTGCATCTCCATTCCTATTTTGTAGATGAAGTTCCCTTAAAAAGTCGTAACTTGCCCCAGGCCACATAATCCCAGGCAAACGATGTGTGTCAATGTCCAGTTTAGAAATCAAATCTCGAATCCCAAAATTAGTTTGCGATGAAGCAAATACCTAGATTTGAGAGTGTCAGAAACCACAAAAGTCAACAGTAACAAAAACTGACGCCTAGAAACATCAAATGCAAAGATGGGCTTAATTTCCAAAAACTAGATGACAAAGATATGCACATGTGCGGCTAGCAGGGGCTTTGTGTAACCACCCCAACGCTCACTCACCCCTCGATCCTGAGGAAATCAGGCATCTTGTTAGTGTGAGACGAAGAACCACTCCATTACAAGATCTCCTCCGACCCAGGAAGCCAAGGAGTCAGGGCTCAAAGGCAGCTCTGCAGCTTCACCCGAGTCCTTCGTGAAAACGTAGCCTTCCCACCGGTTATTCTGCCCTCACCCGTGGCCCAGGCCACGGTTGCCTTCCCCCAGCCCAGATCGACAGGCAGATCTCTCTCCCGGACTGAGACCAGAGGGGGCGCCGGCACGGAAACCGGACGGCCGGGTTGACCCGGGCATTCCCCGCTCTCGCTCTGCTGGGATAGCCCCCGGAGTTGGGTTTGACTCCCCAGAAAGGATGGAGACGCTCGGGATGGGTACGACCTTCCGTTGGGCCCCAAATGTGTCTAGGGTGCTTGAAGCGGGGGTAGAGGTTTCCAAGTGGAAAACGGAGAAAATACCCCCATGTTTGTCACCGGGATCCCTGCCCCCCAGTGGCCTTGGTGCTCCCGGTATTCTTCCCTCCAAACGCCCGCCCCACACAAATACACACAAACACACCCATACCGTGCGCCGCAGCCTCGCGTGGCGGGGGTGGGGGGAGGAAGCGGTCTGGGAGAAAAAGGAGAAGACTTCCCTTCCAGGCCGGAAGTCGCGCTCCCGAGAAATTCTTCCTTCCAACAGGAGACCCGAGACTCCCACTGGGAGGGTTTCCTGGGCACTCTAGGGACCGACGCTTACAGAAAGGAAGCAGGCGCTTTCTTGGAAGAGAGGTGGGTCAGGTCCTGCTGAAGAGCAAGCCGAGCACCACAAGGGCTACATTCCGGAACTAGATTTAAAAAGATCTTTTCTAGCTGGAGCTTCCCGGGCTCAATTAGAAGTTGTACCGTCTGGTTACCCTGGTAACAGGCGTCGCGGGTTGTCTAGGAACCGAGAGAAGAGGTGGGTTCCCAAGCTTTTGGAATGATTGCTGACTGATTTGGTTAACTGTTTAGTGTAACCCTAAAGTAGTATTCAAAAACTCTAAGCCTCCTCTTTTCCTCATTCTGTGGACGCTGTGACACACCTCTCTAGTAGGAAATGGGTAGGAAGATCAGGAGCGTTATCTCAAGATATAGAAATATTTTTACTCTTATGTAATGTTTACCAGGTGTTCCAGCTTCTCTATATTGAGGCTAATTACTTAATCCTGATAATAATTGTATGAGATAGATGTTATCTTCATTTTGAATAGAACAGAGACACATATTTACATTTCTTGCTCAAGGTCACGCAGCTAGCAGGAGATAGAACTAAGATTAGAATCTAGGCATACTGGCTCCAGAGCCCTTGATCTTAACTACTAAACTACACTGAGGATTAAGAAGGTCTCATGTGGCCCTCACCCCATGCACAAACTTGTCTATTTCAGGACTGAGGAGGCACCAGTCAACCCATATTCAGGTGTTGGAATCACCTGGATCACCCGGAAAACCAGACATAAGGTGACTACTGTGCTCCCTTAGGGTTTGTGAAGGTTTAGGTAGAGGTAAGGCCTTATCTGAGAGGTCAACTTGAGAATTTAGGAAAGGGTGTTAGATAATTACAGAATAAGGAAAAGAAAGTGGTGCTGAGCCACAGTCTTTTAGATTCAGGTGTTAAGGTTAACTGACCTTAATTTCATCCAAGTAATTCCTGATGTGCTCCCCCTCACCTAAATAAGTCAGTCAATAATTGCACAGACAATTTTTTCTTTAAGTTTTATCTTTCCACAGGCTTCAGAGGCCTATTTTACTATCAATCATGAAGACATCCTCATCCTCAAAAGGTCTACTCACCCAGCTTACTCAATTCTGGACTCTCCTAGATGATCTGGCTGAAAATGACCCTGAGAGCTATAAAAACTTTATTCAACAAGAACTGAAGGAGGGACAACAGCTCTGTGCTGGCCCAGAACCACAGTTCTGTATACAGACCAGGATCCTGGTATGTATATAGTTAGTGCTAGGGATGGGGGTCTTGAATGAATGATCCTGGAATAACCAGAGAATTAATACCTTACCTTTAGCTACTGTTATTTTCATACAAGAAAACTTGATGGAAACTGACTCTTTAAATAAAAAATCAAACATAGTCTGGAAGATTGGGTTGAAGGAGTAGGAATGGGAAATTAATACCTTATATATTTTGGAAATCTCAAAATGAGTCACTCTTTTCTGCTAAAAGGAAAAGTGATGTAGAATCATGAAGTTGAATCTTTTTCAAATCAAGATATTATTTTTTTTTTTTTTTTTTTTTTTTGGAAGCAGGGAGTGAACTCAGGGGCACTCGGCCACTGAGCCATATCCCCAGTCCTATTTTGTATTTTATTTAGAGACAGGGTCTCACTGAGTTGCTTAGGGCCTCACTAAGTTGCTGAGGCTGGCTTTTAACTTGCGATCCTCCTGACTCAGCCTCCCAAGTCGCTTGGATTATAGGTGTGCGCCACCGCGCCCAGCTTGAAGATATTATTTAAGAGATAATAAAGTGGCGAAACAGGGTCAAATGCACCTAGATCAACTGCTTAGATAAATTTCCCCCTTCTTCTGTCAAGTGTTTTTGGGAGGGAACAGCAGCTCAGTTCATGCTGAAAAGCCAAGAGCTTTGGGGAAATCAAGTATAATTTACCAAATATTGTTTTAATACATGGAATGACCTAGTATATAAAATTCTCCCTTTTCCAGCTCTGTGATGAGTTGCTTTGAGGATATTATCAAAACCTAGTTTAAGAAAAGTATATTTTTAAAGTTTTGAGACATCAAAATTATTTGCTTTCCAGAAACCAAAAGAAAAAATGCTTTTTATCAACCTTTGTCAGTGGAAAAGGATACCTGCTCCCGAATCAATCACTCATCCAGTACCTCTAAGTGTTGGCAGACCAGAAGATATCTCTGAGATTTCAGGTACAAGGAGTAAAGGACAGAAAATACATTTTAAAAATTTTACTGGGAATAAGCATGGATCAGAGTTTACTTGGTAAAAGCATTTCAAGTAAAATATTTTATTTGGTGGTAACATAATAACAAATGAATGTACCTTCATGCAAATGTAACGGTGTTCAAATTTCCTAATAATATGAGCCATTTTAAAACATATGAAGATGCTAAGCAATGCCTTAAGGAATTTTGGCTATATAGTGCCACTGTGAATGCCTCTGAAAAACACAGACTTTATCAGGAATGTGGTTCTGTATATAACCTGACAGTATCATAAGAATTTGTCTTTACTTTATCTCTCTGAATTACACACAGATACTTACACAGTCATCGATGTTGCCTATAATCCTGATATTCTCCAGGCAGCAGAAAAGGACCAAGTGAAAAAAGATCAGTTAATAAGGATGACTATGAAATGCATTGAAGAACAACTCCAATTCACTCTCTCACATTCTTACCATATTACCAAATTTAGAATAAAAGGAAGCATTCGAAGAACAAAACAGAATCTAATGGGAATACAGGCTGAATTCACAGAGAGAATGAAAAAGGGTAAGTTGGTGAAGTTAAATCAAAATCTAAACTTTTAAAAAAAATATTTTTATTTGTAGATGAACACAATACCTTTATTTATTTTTACTAAACCCAGTGCCTTATACACACTAGTGTATTATACACACTTAGTGCCTTATACACACCCAGCCCAAAATCTAAACTTTTAAGATTTTCTTGCCACCTGTGTATGTTTAGAGGGCTAGAAGTCTTCAGAAATGAGAAACTTAAGATAGAAAAATATAAAAATCAGATATTAGAAAGAGAGTATCCATGAAGAGTTGCTAATTTTTCAACCAAATTTTTTTGGATCTACCAGGGAGCAAATATAGAAGCTCACATGCTTGGCAAGGCTCCTACCACTGAGCAACATCCCCAGATTCTTTTGGCTTAATATTCCTAAACTAATTTAACTTCAGCTTTATCTGCAATTTCAGCTGACACTACATTATCTTGCAGCTTACAACCTAATAGCATTTTGTAATTTTTATCTCTCCTCCCCTTTTTTTTTCTATAAAGAACATAGTCTTGGACAGATAAGCAGTCCTGTGAGCAATCCAGATCAAGTTCCTCAGCTGTTACTGCCCAAAGACCAAGTTTCATGCAAAGCAGGATGTTTAATAGAAGAGATTTCTAGTACTGAAATACAGGTGGAAATGAAGATACCAGCCTACGAATTAAAAATTGTGAAGGATCATCATGAGAAACCTCTGAAAATCGAATTGAAAGTTGAACTACCTGGTATTAATTCAGTTTCTCTCTGTGATCTTAGTGTTTCTGAGGTAAGTTCAATAGTAGTAATACCTAGGTATCCATGGGAGATTGTTTCCAGGAACTCCTGCAGTTACCTAAATTCAAAGATGCTCAAGTCCCTTATATAAAAATGATATATTTATATAAAATTTGTATTTAACCTTTGGGAGTACCCTATGCACATCTTCCTATATTTTTCAATCATCCCTAGATTATTTATAAACCTAATACAATGGAAATGCTATGTAAGTAGTTGTGCATTAGCTTAGTTACTATAACAATTTCCTAAAATAATCAACTTCCAAAGAAAAATGGTTCACGTTTTCAAAAGTTCCAGTTCATGATCAGTAGATCCCATTTTTAGATTTGTGGCAAGGTGGCACATTATGGCAGGAGCATGTAGCAGAGCAAAACGACTCATCTTACGGCCAGGTAGCAAGAGGGAGAAAGAAGTGCCCAGGGTCCACAGTCTACCTCGGGGCATGCCTCCAATGATGTAAAGACCACCCACTAAGCCCTAACTTCTAAAGGTTCCACTACCTTACCTCCCACTATCTGCTTCTCTGTGGAACAGTCCTTTACCACATGAACCTTTGGGGGTATTTAATATCCAAATTATAGCAAGTAGTTGAACTGTATTATTTCAGAAATAATGAGAAGAAAAAAGCCTAATGCATGTTTAATATAGATATAGTCATAATTTCCAATGCATTCTGCATTTCTAATCCAAGATAAATTGAATCCATGGATGTAGAACCTTTAGATTCAGAGGGTCAGTATTCACTATTATGCTGTAGTAGTTCCCCTTCAGAATTTCAGGGGCTTATTTGCTCAGGTTTATCAGCTGTATCTACTCTGCTCCATGAGTCTTACACATTCCGAGATCCAGTTGAAGTAATTCCAATGAGATATGCCATTATCATGGCAGAGGAAAAATAGAAATGGCCAACCCATGCAATGGGGCCAAAACTTCCACTCAGACATAGTACGAATCACTTCTGATTGCATTCAGTTAGCCAAAGTACATCACAAGGCCAAATTGTCCATCAATAAGACTGGGTAATATATTCTCACAGGTAATCACAGAAGTCCCTGGGCAGGAACGATCCTCTTACCTTATAAAGAGCAGATAATTGAGGACTAGGGGAGTAGCTCAGTGGTAAAGTCTAGCATGTGTGAGGCCCTGAGTTCAACCCCCAGCACCACAAAAAGAGTATGAACAAAGTTATGCTGGGTGCAGTGGTGCACACCTGTAATCCCAGCAGCTCAAGAGCCTAAGGCAAAAGAATCACAAGTTCAAAGCCAACCTCAGCAACTTAGTAAGATCTTGTCTCAAACTAAAAAATAAAAATTAAGGGGCTGGAGTTGTGGCTCAGTGGAAGAGTGCTTGCCTAGCATGTGTGAGGCACTGGGTTTGCTTCTTGGCACAACATATAAATAAAATAAAGGTCCAATTACTACTAAAAAATATTTTAAGAAGGCTGGGGATGTGGCTCCTGCATTCAATCCCTGTCACCAAAAACAAATAAACAAAGGCAGATAATTGGAAACATTCCTACAGTCTATCATTCTACCCTCCTGATCAGATATTTGTTCCTTTGCTCAAGGAAAACACCTCTATTCCCAGTATCAGGCTCTAAAGTACGGGATTTTGCCATTGTAATCTGAGTTGCTCTTTAATCACAGCCCGAATGACATACAAGTTATTTATTTCCCCAGCCCATCCACCATATAATGTGGAATGGGGAGAGAATAGTCATAATTTACAGTCTAACTTCAGAAATGGGAAAATGAGGCTCCCTAATGTTACCTGGTGCACGGCAATTCTGAAATCCTAGTAGGCAACCCTGTGAAGGTCCCTTGTGTGAAAGTGAAGGATATTCTTGTCCATTAAGAAGGGTCCCTGATTACCTAGCTCCTGTTTCATGACCTTTAGCTCCAACTGCTGGGAGGTTTTTTCCTCCTCCAGTATCCACCTTAGCCATATCTTAAGTATTATAGACTATGCCCCTCTTATATGCTGAGCAGCTTTCTCAGCCTGATTCCTGCTTGTGGAGTGTCAGAGGCCCAAAGGGTGTTTAAAATTTTGAAGTCAATTCCTTTCCAAGTTGTTTTTGTTTTGCTTCCATTCGGTGCATACCCACAATTCTTTAGATATGCCCATATTTCAAAACCTGTCTCTCTAGACTTAATTGCTGTCATTTAGCCAAATATAAGGATATACTGAAGTCTACCTTAATCAATTCAAGAGGTTTTAACAGCAGGCATAAAGACCTGTGATTTAATCTCTCTAGACTGCCTAAATCAGTCTTTGTTAATAGAAAAATAATTCCTCAATTTTTAAAAAATTTTTATTAGCTGTTGATGAACCTTTATTTATCTGCATGTGGTGCCGAGAATCAAACCCAGTACCCCACACATGCCAGGCAAGCGCTCTACCATTGAGCCACAATCCCAGCTCATAATTTTGCAATTTTAACCTTTATTGGTTGAAAATAAAAATTAGTTCCACTTTTCAGTCTTCAATTATTTGAAATTTGGGGCTTCTATTCTCTGTATTCCCTTTCAATTCTACTTGCAAACTGAGCAATTATTTCCTAAACTCATCTTTCTTGTATTATCTTGTGAAATACACGGCATGAGAATGCTGTATTCTAGCTGGGCACGATGCCACACGCCTGTAATCCCAGTGGTTTGGGAAGCCGAGGCAGGAGGATCAGAGTTCAAAGCTAGCCTCAGCAAAAGGGAGGTGCTAAGCAACTCATTGAGACCCTGTCTCTAAGTAAAATACAAAATTAGGCCAGGTATATGGTTCAGTGGTTGAGTTCCCCTGAGTTCAATCCTTGGTATCACCCCCCCAATTAAAGAATGAAATATTCTAAAATATTCTAAGATGTGGCCAAGGTGGATATTGCAAAGAGCAAAAAACCTCCCACTAGATGGTACTGAAGGTCATGAAAAACCATGGACTAGAGAGGTAGGGAAAAAAGAAACCTAACATGCTAGCATTCTGCTTCCCACTTCTTCATCTAAAGCCACCAGTTCACTAGGTGTATTATTTGCCTTCCAAATGATCATAATGGATTCACTAAGGGCTTTATCACTATGAAACATCTTTCAGGTCAAAGTTTCCTTGCTATTTGCTAGTTGACCTTAAAACAATACCACATAATTTAGGATGGCAATACCCTACTTCTCGTACTCCTTTATCAGTTAACATTTGATATACAGAGCAGCAAAAACAATTTCAAAATGTCAGGAAATTTACACCAGTAATTTTATTGCTCATTATAAGTCACGTGGTAATAAAGTGAGATTCTCCTCTTATGGGAAGTGAATAACTGGGAACAATAATCCAACAGCATAAACTTTAACCAGGAAATATTTTTCTATTTTTATCTTTTAAAAATCTCTCGATTTACTATTCTTAGGATGATTTACTGATTGAGGTCTCTGAGAAGTACAGATTGCATCTGAATCTTCCAGAATCTGTTAATATTGAAATGACTACTGCAAAATTTATCAAAGAGAAATCTACACTAATGATCATAATGCCACTGGTATAAAACAGCAGCACTGTTTTGGGATTTTAGTGCTACAAGTCATGTGAATTACAGGTAAAGAGGTAGTGGTTTATCTTAAAAATTAATTACATATTTTCTAAGAGGTCCCTTTGATGGAATGACATTTTCCCTTCAGTTGTTTTATGTATGTTTGTATGTGTGTGTGTGTGTGTGTGTGTGTGTGTATATATATATATATATATATATTTTTTTTTTTTTTTTTTTTTTTTTTTTGCGGTGCTGGGGATTGAACCCAGGGCCTTGTGCTTGCGAGGTAAACACTCTATCAACTGAGCTATATCCCCATTCCTGTTATATATATTTTTAACTCACTTTTTCTTCTTAAATAAACTTGTCATCAACCCAGAACTATTAAAAACAGTAAAGCCTTGAGGTACTTATTTTTAAAATAATTGTGTTGGCCTTAATAACATAAATATTATTTGAGAAAATTCTCATTGTTTCCAAGGACTCTTGGCTTACTGCTTGAAAAATTTGTTTTGAAATCTCTCGTAAAGTTTTACATTAGGAAAAATTACCAGACTCTGCAAAGTTTAATACCAAGATAGGCTATAGTAAAGTTTCCTCCAGCAATGAAGATACAGGGCCAAATATATTCAAATCTAGGTATGTATGAACTTATGTATGTAATTAAACACAGCTCTGCCAGGTGTCCAGGCCATCCAGTCAGACCTTTTAATATCAGGTATGGACTTGTCTGTGGATACAGTGATGCAGTAACAGTAATGATGTTACTGCACATCATAAGCAAAACAGATCCATCTCTAATTTGAGGGAAAAAGTTGATTTTAGGAAAAGTACCTTTCTTCTATAGAAATGAAGTAATATATTTTCAACTTCCATTCATCTAAGCTGTCAGATACTATCTAATTTAGCAATGTGCACATCAAATTTTAAACATTCCTTAATTATCTTTTCCAAATAAAATGGCTATTAATTAAATTACTTATTAGTGTATATTTCAACATAAGGCTTACAAAGTTTTTATAAACTTTTAAAACCTTTTAACTTTAGAAACTAATGTTGTATGAATAATAGAAATAATTTATGTGTGATGTTAAGCAAATATAATTTTCTTAAACTTGACCTGGATTTGAATTCTATTAGCAATATAAAAATTTATTTCTGAAAAGTTTCAGGACTATCATGATGCCCTAAAATAAACAAACCTATTAAACTGTCACAACAATTGGAATGCCTTCACCATATCTTTTCTTCTACAAAAACATAGCCAAAATGTATTTTCTAGAAAATTCTAACCACACAGAACTGAATCTCTCATTTTGCACTGAGTATCTAGGTGCTCACTGCATCTGTGTATTCATTAATAAAATGCATATCAACAGCTAATATATTCAGTAACAATGTTAAATTTACATTTGTGATATTTTCTAAAATATCACTCATATTAGCAGATTAAATATTAAGAAAAACATATTTGCTTCTTCCTTCCTACACAAAGCACTATGTTCCCAAGGCATTTAATAATGAAATATGGACTGGTTTAAATTTTAACCTTATTAAGATTTCTTCTAGAATGAAATTATGGCATTTGCTGGTGAATGGATCAGGAGTCTATTATACGAAGTGAAATACGCCAATCCCAAAAAACCAAAGGCCAAATGTTCTCTGATACATGAATGCTAACATACAATAAGGGGGTGGGAGGGAAGAATAGAAGTTTATTAGACTAGACAAAGGGGAATGAAGGGAAGGGAGGGGAATGGAAATAGGAAAGACAGTAGAATGAATTGGACATAACTTTGCTATGTTCATATATGAATGGATACATGACCAGTATAATTCCATATCATGTATAACCACAAGAATGGGAGGTTATACTCCATGTATGTATGTCATAATACATTCCACTGTCATGTATGACTAAACAGAACAAAAAAGATTCCTTCTATTTCGTCTCAAAATGTAGAAATTTAGAGACCAAAATTTTCTACAAATTTGGTTTTAGGTCTCTTACCAGTAGTGACTATGATTTCCCCATGCATTCCAACATATACATTAATAGGTGTTGACTTTCCTTTGCAATATATTTCTAACATCTCTCACATAGTTATTCTTTTCATAGAATATGCTTCAGGATACCATAACTTTTATACTCACATAACTCAGAATTGAGACTAAATTATCAAACAGAACCAGATCTCACTTTCTTTCCATTTTGGTAATAAGGACCATGTCTGAACACAGGCTGCTTCAGTAATGTCTTAAAGAGTTGGATTATATCCTCCTAAACTCAGTCCTCACTTTACCAATTTATCTGTATTGAGAACTTATAAGTAGATAGCTGACAATGAATCTTAATCATTTTTTTAAAAATTCCCAACTGATGAAAAATTAGACCAGACACATTGAAAACAAACTTTAATTTTAAACAATCTAATTTAAATCAAAAACCACTACTTTTTCTAACTTTTTTCTGAGTCCAGATTTAGATTATAGTTGAGATTAATTTTTAACTCAGAACAACTGTTTATTATATGGCAACATTTTATTTTTCTTCAAGGGAACAACAGAGCCATGGAGCATTAGCAAAGAATAAATTATCTTTGAAATTTCTTGTTTGAACCAGATTTGGCTCATACTAATTATGGTCCCTTGTGATAAATTTGTTCTTTTTGCATAATCTTCAACCTGAAATTACTAAGTACTGTGAAAAATCAGAATAATGTATTGAATTGTTTTCATAATAATATAGCAAGGTGAATGTTTGAGGAATATATAGAGTGTCACTTGTGCACCATGTAATAAATGAACATTCAGAAATAGATACAACACTGACACTTAAAGCAAATTTCAGGAGATAGCTGCATATTTTACATATATAAGGAAGCACTGGTCAGGTTTACTTTAAGTGGTCATAAATAATTCCAAACATTTATTAAAACATCAATTCAACAGAAAGTCTGGAACTGTGATAAAGTTCCCAATTCATTTTTATTGTCCTGGATATCATGTCCTCCTTCCCTCCAAGAGAAAGGCAAAGCATAGTAAAATGGCAAAAAAGTATTTAGGCTGATAAGGTAGCCATAATTAATTCTTTCTCTCGAACAGGATTTTAGGGGTATCTTATTTTACATGAGACAATGGTAGGGTAGGAAAAAAACTTTTTAATATATTTAACTCTTTTTTACTTTATGCAAATAAATTACCATTTTGTTTTGGACATCATTTGTATCTGTTTCTTGAGACAGGGTCTCAATACATTGCCCAGGTTGGCCCCAAATTCCTGGGCTCAAAAGATCCTCCAGCCTCCTGAGTAGCTGAGACAAGGGTGGCACCATGCCTGGCTTGGGCATCATTTTTTAGCCTTCTAAACAATTCACCAGTACATCCCTTTTCTTCTCAGACAGGACTTGATGATAAATGGAGTTTGGCACATATTCAACTTTAGTTACCATATTTTACATATGTACACTTATTCCATATATATTCCACAGTTATTTCATAGTTTTCCAGTTGAGTAATAAATTCTGATAACTAAGTTCATTTGTAATCAACTCTTAATCTTAGAAAATTCTACCTCCACAACTTCTTAATTTCTATTAAATTCTATAAGCATGTTCTTTTATTTGGAAGTAACTACCAAATTCTACTTTCAGAATTACACATTTAAGTTGTTTAAATAAATACCCACATAAATTCTCATTTATACCAAGAAATTGGTTTGTATTTTTATCATTGAGGGGGGAAAAATTATTTCATTTAGAGGTTCCATAGAAAAGAACAACTGGGTGAAGAAGTGTAAAAAAAAAGTGGACTTTTACAGTTTCAGTTGTTTTCCCTGAAGTTCTATACCCCATCCATGAATGATAAACCAAAACCAAGTTCATGTAATAGAAAAATTCAATCTGAGTTAATTTCCAAAATAAAGCTTGATTCAGTTCAAACTTTTCTCCTGAGAGAATTTTCCTGACTTCTCTTTCCCTCACATCTAAGCAATTTTAGGCAAATTTAAAACTTTTTAAGGTTTTACCCAGGTTACCTTTATGTACCTATCTCTAGGGAACCATATTTCTGCCTATTCTATATCTCCTAATGGAAATACTTATCCTCAGGCTAGGCAACATGTCCCATGACTAGAAGTACTCAGCTTAAAATCTGGTGTTGAATTACCAAATGTGTACAATATTTGCATATAACTGGAATTTTTTTTTAAAAATTCAGTAATGCCCATTACAAATAACTTATGTAGGCAGACTCAAAAATAACTGCTTAACTTTAAAACAACCTCCTGTTTAATAACATAAATATCTTGATAAGAATGAACCAATGTGACCTGGGAGAATATAGAAATTCTTGGGTTAATTATAACAACATGGTGATAGGTTTCTCAAGGTACTTTCTAAACTCAGCAAGCCACTGGGCTCCAACTGCTCCATCCACAACTCGATGATCACAACTGAGTGTAACAGACATCATGCTAGCCACATCAAATCTAGAAAAAGTAAAAATATTATTAGTTATTCTGAAAGCAATAAATGGATTTTAGCCAGCAACCACCCTACCCTATAATCCCACCCAAGTATTATTATTTTCCACCTACTCTTCATGTCCTCTATATCTTTAGTTCAAATGAACAGCTTGAAGAAAAAGACCAGACAGACACCTGGGAACATGAGTAGGCAAATTATACAGCATGGCTATATCCTGTCTTCTGCCTGTTTTTATACAAAGGGTTGTTGTGTGTGTGTTTTTAAAATTATTTCATGTATTACTTATATCTTCTTTCATACTACAGTAGTAGGGTATTTGCAACAGAGTCCACATGGCTCAGAAATCCTAACATTTTTACTATGTGAATCTTCTAAGTGTGAACTCTCACCTAGAGTAAATCTCAAAATAGGATCCCATCAATAGAACCCCATTTTTTAATTTTTTAATTTAATTTAATTTGGGGGGGTACTGGGGATTGAACTCAGGGGTACTTGATCACTGATCCACATCCCCAGCCCTATTTTGTATACAATTTAGAGATCAGGTCTCACTGAGTTGCTTAGTGCCTTACTTTTGCTGAGGCTGGTTTTGAACTGATGAACCTCCTACCTCAGACTCCCTCCTGTTTCAGCCTCCTGAGCCACTTGGATTACAGGCGTGCACTAAGCACCCACCCAGTAAGATCTCATTTTAAATAGGATTACTGCATTTAGTAAAATAAAAGTTGCTGCTCTGAGAGATGTCATACTATATTTGCATCTGACTCTACTAAAGCTCCAATACACTATCCCGGTAACTGTCTATAAAATCAAACTCCAAAAGAGATGTATAATGTGATGAAAGTAACCTTATAGTTCCCTCTCCAATTTGGCACTTACCCTTTTTCATTATCTGCTGGAACCAGCTTATCCTCTGAGGCACCAATTGCCAAAATACATGCCTGAGGTGGGTTAATTATAGCAGAGAAATTCTTAATTCCAAACATTCCTAAATTGGAGATTGTAAAAGTGCCACCCTAAAGGAAAAAAGATTAAAAATAGATCATATTAATTGCTTGCCAGTATAAATCAGAAAAAATTAAAAATATTCTGTGAAAGATCTTAAAGACAATTTTGTGCTGGCTTCTGCACCCTCGTTGGAAAATGTCTTATTTTCAGCACTTGACATGTGACTCAATTTTTCTTTATTTTCAGGATCTAGTATCAGTTAAGAATATGAGGTAGGATCAGCTGGGCACAGTGGCACATGCCTGTAATCCCAGCAGCTTGGGAGACCGAGGCAGGAGGTGCTCACACTCAGAGCCAGGCTCAGCAGATTAGTGAGGCCCTAAGCAACTCAGCAAGACCCTGTCTCCAAATAAAATACAAAAAGGGATGGGGATGTGGCTCAGTAGTTAAGTGCCCCTGGGTTCAATTCCCAGTACCAAAAAAAAAAAGAAAAAAGAAAAAAGAAAGAAAAGAAAAGAAGTATGTGCCAGAATCAAACAGTGGAAAATAAAATAAGCATCAGGCTGACCTTAAAAATAACATAAGCCTTCAGTACATACTATCTGACCTGGAATTCTTGTGGCTGTAGTTTACCCTCTCTTGCTTTAGCTGCTAAAGAAACAACATCATTAGCAATGGTTTCCAGTCCTTTTATATGTGCATTAAACACAATAGGTGTGATGAGTCCTGCAGGAGTGCTGACAGCAACACTGACATCCACAACATGATTTCTGTTTAAAAAGAAAAAAGAAATGTAAATAATCAACACTGATTTTTTTTTTTTTTGTACTGGAGATTAAACCCAGGGGCATTTAACCACTGAGCCACATCTCCAGCCCTTTTTTATATTTTTTTTAGAGACAATGCCTCGCTGAGTTGCTGAGTGCCTTGCTAACCTGCTGAAGCTGGTTTTGAACTCTTGTTCCTCCTGTCTCAGCTTCCCAAGTTGCTGGGATTACAGGTGTGCACCACTGTATCCAGCTAACCCTGACATTTTTTTAAGAGCCTAAGGACTGGGGATTTAGCTCAGTGACAGAGCACTTGTCTACCATGCAGTCCCTTGGGTATAATCCTCAGTACCACAAAAAAAAGTGCCCAGTTGAGTATGAATATTTGAAAAATTTTAGAGCCAATCTGTGGTTCTGCTCAGAGATGTCTGTCCTAGTTTATACATTTTGCTGTGCCCTCCCCTTGACTTACACTTTTTAAAAATGAATGAGAGGTCTGGGTTTGTGGCTCAGTGGTACAGCGCTTTCCTAGCATGTGTGAGGCACTGGGTTCAATTGTCAGCACCACATATAAATAAATAAAAATAAAGGTCCATTGACAAAAAAAGCTTAAAAAAATGAATATGAGAAACAAAAAAAGAAAAAAGAATGAACTCCAAGACTAAATGGAGGTACACAGGATGGAGTTGAGTCCCTGCAGGCAGAACTTGCGCAGATGAAAAGAAGAGTGGAAGAAAAGAACTGCATTAGAGGGTAAACAGGAGCACTCAGGACATAGAGGTGGTGCAATCTCAGAACATAAAATTAGAATTCCCATCTTTTCCAGAGTAAATCACCAGAGGGACCTACATATCTGGGTTTCAACTCAGATTAACCCAGGATCTACATCCCCAGCTGTCATTTTGGAATATTTTTAATACCAAAAATAAAATATTCAAATTACAAAAAAACTAAATGAAACCAAAAACTAATGGCTATCATTTTGAAGTAGAGATAAGCAAAGCATATTTTAAATAGATGGAGTAACTACAATGTGATATGAAAATAATTTTATTGGTTACTAGCCACAAGTACTATGACATTTATTTGATATACTCTCCACATTTATAAAAGGAAGAAATGTTAAATATCAAGAGGTTTAAAAAAAAAAAAGTGACTTATTCTCCCATTCAAGTACTGAACTGTATCTACAGTCTCTATGGGGGTCTTTAAGGGCTCCTGCCAAAGTGTTCTGCAATCGAGAAAAAGTCAAAATTTCACATGAAGGTATGGCTCTGCTCTAAAGAAAGAACTCCAGTCATTCCAGCCTTTCCAAGTTCTAGAAGATCACAGGTACCAAATCCCGCATTGTGTCCAAGCTAGCTAGAGACAGGCTTTTGTCACATGTAAACACAGAGACCTCTACTAGTAATATTATGGTCCTTATCGGTTTCCACAATTGGGCTCTAGTCAAGGTATCACATAGAAAATACTGCTTTCTTGATTAAATTATTCCATTGTTATAAGAATTAATTGAATATTTCAAAATAGCTAGTGGAGCCAGGCATATTGGTACATGCCTGTAATCCCATCTACCCAGTAGGTTGAGGCCGGTCAGGTAACGTAGCAAGTAAGACCCTGTCTCAAAATAAAAAGGCTTGGGATGCAGCTCAGTGGTGAAGCACCCCTGGGTTCAATCCCCACTGGTGACACACCCCCTTCCGGGGGGGGGGGGTGGCGGGGACTAGTAGAATTTTGAATTGTTCACAACTAAAAAAAATGATTCATGTCTAAGGTGACAGATATGCCATTTAACCTGAACTGATCATTACACACTGTATACATACACTAAAATGTCACATGCGACCCTATAAATATATACAACTGTCAATTAAAAATATTTAAAATTATTGTCATTACAATGTTACTTGTTTAATAGCCTTATTCCTGATATAGGGATGGTGTACCCTAACTTGTTTATCACTGAATCCAACAAACAATACATATTCAATAAGTATTTGTTGAAAGGCTGTATAAACAAATAAATGAAGGATGTTTGGTGAGAATAAACAATTCAACTAAAAAGAATAATTTAAAAATACAAATAAAAAATAAACAATTCATAGAACTTGCCCTGTAACCTTGATTCTTTCTTTATGTATTATTTTCTTCATGTAATCTTTTGTTGTTGTTGTTGTTGTTTTGCGGTATTGGGGATTGAACCCAGGGCCTTGTGCTTGCGAGGCAAGCACTCTACCATCTGAGCTATATCCCCAACCCTTCATGTAGTCTTAAAAGTAGACAGTGCTGGGCGCGGTGGCGCACACCTGTAATCCCAGCACTTGGGAGGCTGAGGCAGGAGGATCGTGAGTTCAAAGCCAGCCTCTGTAAAACTCACGAAAGGAACGGCAGGGACCTGGCGGGTAAAGCTTCCCAAGGCAAAATGCGGCCTAACAGCCTCAGCAACTTGGCAAGGCCCTAAGCAACTCAGTGAGACCCTGTCTCTAAATAAAATACAAAATAGGGCTGGGGATGTGGCTCAGTGGCCAAGTGCCCCTGAGTTCAATCCCCGGTTCCACAAAAAATAAATAAATAAATAAATAAAATAAAAAAAATAAAACATACATACAATAACAAGTATTGGTAAGGACGTGGAGAAACGGGAACACTCATCCACTGTAAATGGGAAGGTAAAATGGTGCAACCACTTTGAGAAGTAGTGTGGAAATTTCTTTAAAAATTAAATAACTTACCCAACAACTCAGTTATTCTATTCCTAAGAATGTACCCCAAAGAAATGAAAACCTATATCCACACAAAACATTGTATGCAAATGTTCATTATTCATAATAGCAAAAAAGTGGAAACCAAATGTCCATTCAATGATGAGAATGCATAAACAAAATATGTTACACTGATACAAATGAATACTATTTAACAATAGAAAAGAATGAACTTCTGATGCATGTCAAGACATGGGGAATCTTAAAATTGTTAAGTGAAAGAAACCAGATACAAAAGAACTCACACTTTATGATTCCATTTCTATTAAAGTCTAGAAAAGATAAATATATAGAGATAGCAGAACAGACTGCTGAGAAGAATGAGGATAGGAGCAGGAATATACTACAAAAGGGCATGAGTGATCTTTGTGGAAGTAATGGAAATTTCTAAAATTAGAACATGGTAGACTGTACAACTCTGTAAATTTACAAAAATCAAGGAATGTCGAGCTGTTGGATTTTATGGTATGTAAATTATTATAAATTAAAGTTGTTTTAAAAATTGCCTACACGCTGCGCAGAAGGGACTGAATGGAATATAAGAAACTGTACTTGCCTTCAGAATACTTAAAACTAAAAAACAAAAACCAGTGCTTAATAGGTTTGTTGTATGAATGCAAGTACCAAATGAACATACCAAATATACACAATATTCAGAGAGCTTAATTTTGCCTTGGTACTCAAAGAAGGGGAACTTGACTAGGCTTTAAAGACAGGTATGCTTTAAACAGGATAGAGTAGTATAATGCTGTGGTTCAAGACTAGATTTTAGTCTTGGTTCAGAGAGTTGGTCCTATAGTTTGGATCTGCAATGTCCCACAAAGACTTGTGTGTTAAAGGCTTGGTTCCTGCCCATGGTGCTACTGGGAGGAGGTGGAACCTTTAAGAGGTAGGGCCTAGTAGAAGGAATTTAGGTCACGGGGGTGTGCCACTGAAGGGGATATTAGGACGGGCACCTCCAAGTCTTTCTCTTTGCTTCCCAGCAGTCATTAGATGAATGGGCTGCCTCCACTGTGTGCTACCACAAGCCCAAAGGTCCATGGATTGAAACCTATAAAACCATGAGCCAAAATAAACCTTTCCCAGAAGTTGTTTATCTCAGATATTTTGTTACAGTGACAGAAAACTAAGTAATATAGCTGGGATTCAAATTTTGGCTGGTTCACCTTTCTCTAGACATTTGGCAGTTTACTTCTCTGTGCCTCAATCTGCTTATATGCAGTGGAGGCAATAATGGTACCTACTTCACAATATTCTCATGAGAATTAAATAGTGAATATAAATTGCTTAAGCACTCATTAAATGTTAGCAATCAATCTAAATTCAAAGAAAGGGAAAGCCCAAATAACATTCTAAGACGAGGAAAGTTAATGGCATATTCAGTTATAGTGGCTAACTCAAAAATGGCACAAGAAAGTTTTACAGAGGATCAGAAAGCAAGTGTTGACTGAATTATGGATGGGTCTGAATGCCAGAAGATACAACCACTTCTGCTCGGGTCCCAGAAAGATATCCATGAGTTGGTGATTAGATAGTACTGAAAACAGAAAGACAGATTTAAAATCTGTATAGTGGGTTGAATGGTAGCCCTCCAAAAGATATGTCTATATCCTAATCCCCAAAATTCATCAATGCAGACTTAGTTGGAAAAACACCTTTGGAGCTATATTTAACTTCCTGGGATAAGATCATCTGGACTATCAGGATGGCAACAATAACAAATACTCTAATCTCCCTTTTCTGAACTCATAGCCTTTACTAGCTAAACTAGCACTATCTCATAAATGGTTTTGTGTAGCTTTAAAATTGTCTCACCTATGAATGTAATATCCCCCTCTAACTCCTAGTTATACATTAGATAACATAAGAAAACTGCTGATCAATATAAACCTTCTCTAGTTATACTTACTGTCTTATAACTGTGTCCATCCAAGAAGAATTTGCTTCAGGAACCTTTAAACAAGCCAGAGCTGATGCTTTTATGATGAAGTCATTGACAGAAATTTTGCTTCTTCCTTCTAACATCTGTAAAGACAAGAAACTATGATAGTGTTTTTGTTTTTTGTTTTGTTTTACTTTGTTTTGGGGGAAAGGGTGCCAGGGATGGAACTCAGGGGGCACTTAACCACTGAGCCACATCCCAGCCCTATTTTGTATTTTATTTAGAGACAGGGTTTGGTTTCACTGAGTTGCTTAGCGCCTCACTTTTTGCTGAGGCTGGTTTTGAACTCGTGATCCTCCTGCCCCAGCCTCCAGAACCACTGAGATTATAAGCATGTGCAATCACACTTGGCTACTATGATAGTTTTCTTAAATTCTCTCCCCAAAGTCTGAGACTATATACCTAATGTTGAGAAAGGGACTAGGGGGATGAAAATATACAAGCAATCCAAGGTGGGAAGGATGAAATGAAACCACAAGTTGGCTCCTCCATTTGTCTTAATTTCATTCATCTCAAAAAAAAAAATCAAAATCAGTCAAATGACAACCACAATGACAAATGTTTGATAGAAAAAGAGTAGACTCAAATTCTTAAAATCAGGAATGAAACAGGAAATGTTACTATCTACCTTACATAAATAAAAACTTATAAGGAATACTATGAACAACCATCTGCCAACAAATCAGATAACTCAGATTGAGGTAGGTGTGGTGGTGCAGGCCTGTAACCCCAGTTACTCAGGAGGGTGAGGCAGGAAGATTGCAAGTTTGAGGTTAGCCTAGGTAATTATCAAGACCCCGTCTTAAATTGAAAAAGGTTGGGTAAGTGGCTCAGTGGCAGAGCACCCCTGGGTTCAATTCCTAGTTCAAAATAACCAAAAACAAACAAATAAAAAAAAACACCCTTAGATTAAATGGATAAATTCCTAGAAAGATACAAATCAAAGCTAAACCAAGAAGTGAAACTGAATAAACTACTAGTAAAGAAAACTGGTAATTTATAACTACCCACATAGAAAAGACTAAACTCAATGGCTTTTCAAGGCTAATTAATATCAAATTTTCACACTTTTCCAAACAAGGAGGGGCAAGAAAAAATTCCCACTCACTCTATAAGGCCATATTAGTCTTATTCCAAAATCAAAGATATTACAATTAAAAAAGACAACCAACATCTATTAATATATCACGAATATAGAAACAAAAATATTTTAAAATACTAGCAAAATAAAGATCATTCACTATAAACAAATGGGATTTATCCCAGATTTGCAATGTTTCCTTATCATCTAAAAATCAATTAAACTGGGTGCAGTGGCAAGCAAGCACCTATAGTCCCAACTACTCAGAAGGACGAAACAGAAGGATCACTTAAGCCCAGGAGTCTGGGGCTAGCCTGGGCAACACAGAGAGGCAGTATCTCTTAAAAAAAAAAAAAAAAAAAAAAAAAAGTAATAATAATAAAATTAAATAGAAATCAACTCATGTAATAATGCCCTAACAGAATTCAGGACAAAAAACACATGACCATCTCATTAGAAACAGCAAAAGAGTTTGACAAAATGCAACACTTTTCACAACAAAAATATTCAACAAAATAGAAAAAGGGAACTTCCTTAAGTTGATCATGTAATTGATCTAAAACCCCCCACAACCATCATCATACTTAATGTCCAAAACTTTATTCACCCTAAGATCAAGAACAAGACAATCATAGGGAACTTTAATTTGTAGCCAGTCACTGGGATGTCCATTCTTGCCATTTCTATTCAACATCATACTAGGGGTACTAACTAGAGCAATTAAGAAAAAGTGGAAATAAAAGGCATCCAGATGGGAAGAGAAAAAATAAAACTATATCTTCAGATAATGAGATACTGTGTATAGAAAATCCTAAATCTCCTACAACACTATCTAAACAGAGTTTAGCACAGTTGCAGGATCTAGGACCAATGGATAAAACTCAGCTTTATTTTTGTTTATATGGTAGAAATGAACAATCTGAAAATGAAATTTAGAAAACAAGTCCATCTGTACTAGCATCAAAAATAATAAAATATCTAGGAATAAATTCAACAAAAGGTGTAAAATTTATACTCTAAAATTTACTTAAATGACTGAAAGAAATTAAAGAAGACCTAAATAAATGCCAGAACATCACATAATCATGGATGGGAAGACAGTATTGTTAAAATGGCAACAACTCCCAAATTGATCTAAAATTCAATGCAATCCTTACCAAAATCTCAACTGGTTTTGCTGCAGAAATTTACAGGCTAATCTAAAATTCATTCAGAATGGCAAACACCCAGACAAAACAATCCTAAGAACAAAGAACAAAGATGACTTAATTTCCTCATTTAAAAACTTACTAGAGGGGCTGGAGTCATGACTCAGTGGTAGAGCACTTGCCTAGTACGCATGAAACACTGGGTTCAATTCTCAGCACCGTAAAGTAAAAAACTGCATCGGCTGCACTGTCAGACGCAACTGCAACTGTCAGAGCAGCACTCTGCCAGCGTGGCCCCGCGTCCCTATCAGCTCGCCAGGGCAGGCAGCAGGCCAGGGCTGGGTGTACCCTGCAGTCCCACCCTTGCCTCGGGCTGCCTACCAGCCCACCGTCCAACCCTGTGGGGCTCCCTCCCTGGTGGTTACACTCCTGGGGAAGGCGACAGGGGATGACAGCTCCCGTGCCCCTTTCCTGTAGCTAGCCCACCATTGGTTCATTAGTTGGCCTGTCAGCACCAGCCACTGGCTGATCCCTAGTCCTCCAAAATTCAACTTTCAACAATTGGCCCTATCATCGTTTTGCCCTTAAAGTTCGAGAGCTTAAAAGAAGCTCCCTACCCATGTTCTTCCTTTTCTTTTTTTTCCCTTTTCTCTTCAGGGCAGACACTGTTCGTCTGCCTAATAAAATCTCTTGTGTGAGTTCCGGCGTCTGCAGTGGTTTTTCTGGGCATTTTTTTCACCCTTTCAAGCACCACATATAAATAAACAAAATAAAGGTCCATCGACATAGGTGCATACCTATAATCCCAGCAACTCAGGAGGATGAGTCAGGAAGATCACAAGTTCAAGGCTCAGTAACTTAGTGAGGCCCTAAGCAACTTCCTTCCTTCCTCCCTGTCTCTCTCTCTCTCTTTCTTTTAATTACCTACAGGGACTAATCTAGGAGCATTCTACCTCTGAGTTACATTCCCAGCCCTTTTTATTTTATTTTAGAGACAGGGTCTAGCTAAGTTGTCTAGGCTGGCCTCAAACTTGCAATCCTTCTGCCTCAGTCTCCCAAGTACCTTGATAACAGGTGTGCACAACCACACCTGGCTTAAGGGGTGGAAGATTTCTTTCTGGGGTGAGGAAAATATTCTAAAATTTACTGTGGTGATGGTTGCACAACTCTGTGAATATACTAAAACCCATTGAATTGTACACTTTAAATGGATGAATGGTATGACATTATAATTGAATTATAACTCAATAAAGCTGTTCAAAAGAATTTGAATAATATATCATATATATATTTGCCTATTTTCCAAGTAAATTTGTGAGAAAATGGCCTTAATACTTTGACAATAAAAGCTTGCCATGATCTTTAACTCCTGTAGCCATTTACAGAGCTCTGCCACTGTTTCATTTATGCATTCAGTCATATATTTCATATTTGAGAGTCTATGCGGGCACATAACAGTGAACCTCTGTATGTAACAGTAGACAACATGGATAAAAATTCTGTTCCCAAGGAGCTTATGTTCTAAAGAGGATAAATAACAAATATATGAAACATATTAGATAGTGTCAAGTGCTAAGGAGGAAAATGTGGGAAAGGAGAATTAAGAAAGAGGTGGGGGAGAGGAAATTGCAATTTTAGAATAAGACATGAGAAGGTGATATTGAGCCAAATCCTTAAGGAAGTGGAGAAGAAGCCAAGTGGATATGGATACTAGAGGCTCCGCACAGAGAACACCAAGTGCAACAACCATAAGGTAAAGTACTGAGGAACAGCACAGCAACCACTGTATCAGCAGTGGAATGAGCAAGTGAAAATACAGTAGGAGAGGAGGTCCAAGAGGTTATAAAACAACACTCTGTGAATGGAACTGTATGCCACTCTAAGGGGTCAGGCTTTCACTTTTCATTTCCCTGAAAATCTTACACATATCTTTCTACTCCATTTTTTGGATTTAACCTGGGGGCACTTTCCACTGAGCTACATCTTCAGTCATTTTTTAATTTTTTATTTGAGGCAGGGTCTTCCTAAGTTGTTTAGGGCCTCACTAAACTGCTGAGGCTGGCCTTAAACTGGTGATCCTCTTGCGTCAGCCTCCCAAGTTGCTGGAATTACAGATATGTGCCACAGTGCTCAGCTCCTATTCCATTCTTTTTTTTTTCTTTCTTTCTTCTTTTTTTTTTTAGTTGTAGATGGACAAAATACCTTTATTTTATATATTTATTTTTATGTGGTGCTGAGGATTGAACCTAATGCCTCACACGTGCTAGGCAAGCGCTCTACCAGAGCCACAATCCAGCCCCTCCTACTCCATTCTTAAGCAGATCCTTATTACCATCACCTTATGCTTAGATTACAATACAAACATAGCTAGTCTATGCCATTATACCAGTAAACATCTATCAATTTAGCCTTTCTTAAAATATTGTTATTATCATGTCATTTTATTGCTCAAAACCAAAATGGTTTCTCATTAGTATCTAATTCATCAAGCCAAACTTTTTTCCTTGTAAACTGAAGTCTTCCTTAAATTGATTCATTGTGTACCTGCTCTAGAACAGGTAATCTATTTCCCACATATGCTATACTTATTCCCATTCTTAAAGCACTCTACCTTTATGACACTCCATCATTAGCATGAACTTACTTCAACATCTCCGCCAATAAAAACACTTTCAATTCTCCATGTTCAACCAAGTTTGTCCTTTGTGAATTCCCCAACTACACTCACTGGTTTCTCCTTCTCCGAACTCAGATAATATCCAGACTGGGGCATGGTGGTACATTCTTATAATCCTAGCAACTTGGAAGGCTGAAGCAAGGATCACAAGTTCAAGGCCAACCTTTGCAATTCAGCAAAGTCCTAAACAACTTAGCAAGACCCTGCCTCAAAATAAAAAATTAGGTTGGGGTTGTGGTTCAGCAGTGCAGCCTGGCACGTGTGGGGCATTGGGTTAGCTCCTCAGCACCACATAAAAATAAAAGTAAATAAAATGAAGGTATTGTGTCCATCTACAACTAAAAAATATTTAAAGAATAAATAAATAAAAATAAAAATGGTTAGGGATGTAGCTCAGTGGTAAAGTGCCCCTGGGTCAAATCTCTAGTACAAAAAAAAAAGAGAGAGACTGATCCACAAATGAATATTTTTAATTTAATAAAAATCTCCAGGCTCAGTGACAGAACACTTGCCTAACATATGCACAATGCTGGGTTCAATCCCCAGCATAGTCAGAAAAAAAAGCGCCTTCCATATTTTCACATGTATTCTTTCCCCAATTAAATTATAAATTCAAGCCAGGGAGGGTGGCGCACGCCTGAGGAGGCTGAGGCAAGAGGATCACGAGTTCAAAGCCAGCCTCAGTAACTTAGCGAGGCCCTAAGCAACTCAGTGAGACCCTGTCTCTAAATAAAATACCAAAAATAGGGCTGGAGATGTGGCTCAGTGGTCAAGTGTCCCTGAGTTCAAGCCCCAGTTCCGAAAAATGCACAAAAAAAAAAAAAAAAAAAATTTATAAACTCAAAACAATAAAAGACTGTGCCTTATATCATGTTTCCAAAAGTACCTTATGCTAATGCTAAACACCAACTAGGTGCATGATACTAAACTATGAACACAAAGTAAATTTACTCTTTCTTTCTTTTTTGATATTACACCATAGGTTTTATTAATGATAAAATTCTGTGTGTTTTTAAAAGCTTAGCTCTTACCAAGCATGATTTTTTAACAAAAGCTAATAAGCAAGAATCATTTGCCATGTATAACTACATCCATAAATAAGATTTTTAGCTTAACCCAATATTAAAAGCTAAATAATGAATACAGATCAAAACACTACTGAAACGTCTCCTATCATTAAATATAATGCATTTAGAAAGACACAGGCATACCGAACACAGAAAAACAATTTTGTGGATTTAGTCTATAAGACCAGCATGAAGAATGACATGCCATTCATAATTTCTTTAAAAAACATTTTTGAGTGGAATCGCTTGAACAAAGGTTTTGTTTATTTGAGAGGAAGACAATCTGTGTTTCACTAACTGATCCTCCTTTTGTACTAATGAGCACACTGTGTGAGCACTCTCTCCTCTTCCCAGAAACTATCTACAAATCACTTCACATAGTAACACAGAATAACTGTTCTGGTAACAGTGTCATAGCCGTAAATTATCAGTATTCTTTTAAAACTACAAATATCAACTGCAAATCTAGGAAACTTCCTTTAAAGAATTATACAAACCCAGCACATGTGCAGTATTGCTGTTACACAAGCTAAGCAGTATAACTTATAAACCTGTATATAACAGAGCCAGGTGCAGTGGCGCACACCTGTAATCCAAACAAGTTGGGAGGCTGAGGCAGGAGGATCACGAGTTCAAAGCCAGCCTCAGCAACTTAGCGAGGCCCTAAGCAACTCAGTGAGACCCTGTCTCTAAATAAAACACAAAATAGGGCTGGGGAAGTGGCTCAGTGGCCTGAGTTCAATCCCTGATTCAAAAAAAAAAAAATTAAAATGACATTCATCTTTTTGTATCACCAATTGGCATACTGTAACAAAACACACAAGCAAAAATGTAAATGTTTATAAACGTGGGAAAAGGATGATAATTTAGAGATTTGGAATTTCTAGAAGTTTTACCTTATTCAGTTCTTTCCGTACCAACAAAACTTCTCCCATATTTACATCAATAGAAAGGTAATAATGAGGTATGGTTTGCTTCGATTGCATTAACCGTTGTGCAATAACCTGAAACCAGAAATTCAAAAATCAATTATCTTGAGCTGAAATGAGACCTTCCCTAACTCAGATCTGTTTGCCTCTTCACTCTGCTACCTGGTAATGCTTACCCCATGCATTATTAGAATTGGAGGATAAAGGTCTCATTATAACTTTGTACCTTCTAATAGATTTAACCAGAACATAGTGATTTCTTTATTCCTAGTATTCAATTGACAAAACAAGTTTCCCTTAATCATCTAATATTGGCCTCTGTTAGTGTTTTAAATTATGGATACAATAAAACAACCAGAGTAAAGATGCCTCCAACAGCTCTGGACCAAGATTTTGGTAATGCTCTTACTCGACGAATGTTGCTGATTGGGATATCTGTGAAGACACCTGTAGGAATGGGTGCCACTCCTGGACTCGGCGGAGGCACAGCAGCCGCTGGCGCCTGTAGGTGGAAAGAAAAAACTCTCAGTAACTGTGGCTCAATCTAAGCATAAGTACCTGTATACTGCCAAAGACTCTTTACAGATGGCAAAATAAAAACAAGGTTTAACAGAACAGCTAGTTCTATCCCCAGGAAGCAAAAGGGACTTAGATTAGACTTAATTAAGAGTTGTTTTTAATTGTTTTTACTTAGAATTCTGAAATCATGTTTTAAGTATTACTTTTCTTTGAGAGTATATTCAATGTCTAATTTATGTCAAAATAATATTATTTTTGCAAAATTATCCTCAAGAAAGGCAATCAAAGCATTCTTAAATGGAAAGGATTAAGAGATGAATATAAACAAATTAATTTTCCTGATCAATGTTAAGGAAAAACAAGGATAAATCTTTCATTTTAAAGAGAACATCTGAATAACTAAATAATTTTCCTTATTTTTAGCTGATTATCTTAACACCTTAGCCAATCGAACAGAACTTGGATATATAGATTTAGTCCCTCTATGAACTCATTAACCCCATGAACCCAGACAACCAACTATGTTTAAAAACAACTATGTTTTTAAAAATGGGCTAAGCTGGGCACAGTGGTACATGCCTGTAATTGCAGCAACTCAGTTGGTTGAGGCAGAAGGACCAGAAGTTTGAGGCCAGTCTCAGCAACTTAGTGAGACCCTAAGCAACTTAGTAAGACCCTGTCTCAAAAAATAAAAAGGGCTGGGGATGTAGCTCAGTGATAAAGAACCCCAGGGTTCAATCCCTAGTATCAAAAAGGAAAAAAAAAAAAGGCCATGGGGGTTGGGTGGTAAATAGCCAAATGCAATTGGTTAAGCTACTGGAATTTAAAGAAAATGTAGTTTTTTTAAAAAATATTATTTTAATTATAGATGGATACAATACCTTTATTTATTTCCATGTGGTACACACATGCAAGGCAAGCATTCTACCACTAAGCTACCACCCCAGCCCAAAATGCAGTTTTGATTAAATTATTTCATTCATAATATATGAAATGGTCTAACAGGCAGGACAAAACACTCTGCAGGGACAAACTGAAAAAAGTTAAGAGTCAAATATAACTCACAGGAGCAGCTTTAGTAGGCACAAAAGAGTCAATGTCCTTCTTGATAATTCTGCCATCTGGTCCCGTCCCTGGAAGAAACACATAAATATCACACATGTGACAGCATGCCAGTAGATCCCCAAGGAGATCAACATTGTCCTGAAGTGTGAGTTCCTAAGGGTTCACAACCAAAAACACTCTATAGGGGTTGGAGCCTTACCCCTAGTCCTTCAAGTTCTCCCTTGGAACATCAGCTTTTGTTAATTATTCTTTTTATTTCTTCTTTCAGTACAGGGGGTTTAACCCAGGGACAGATGCCAGGCAAGTATTATACCACTAAGCTACATCCCCAGCATTTTTATTTTATTTTGAGACAGAGTCTCACTAAGTTACCCACGGTGGCCTCAGACTTTTGATCTTCCTGCCTTAGCCTCCTCAAGTAGCTGGGATTACAGACGTGTGCCAACATGCCTAGTCAAATTATTTATATTCATACTGAGTACCCTGGCTTGATCAACAGTGGTTCTCCTACCTATCTTAAGTATTTCTCTATTTTTCTCTCTCTCTCTCTCTCTTCTTCTTCTTCTTCTTCTTCTTCTTCTTCTTCTCTCTCTCCCTCTCCCTCCCTCTCCACTCCCCCCTCCCGCCTCTTTTGTAGCAGGGATTGAATCCAGGGGGCACTTAACCACTGAGCCATATCCTCAACCCTTTTATATTTTTCACTTTGAGATAGACTTCCATCAAAATAAGCTGTGCTTTTTTCATCTTCTTTTAACTTGGGAAATACTGGCAAAAGATGCTGAGCAGTTTATACATCTAAAAGGAAAACTGTCCCTTTCTTGTTAGCTAAATAAGTAAAAAGAAAGGGAAAAAAAAAAAGAAATAAAAAAAACTCTCTGAACCTGAAATAGAATCTCACTTGACCATAAAGAATTCCCTTCTATAGGATTGACAGATATGCTAGCAATTGTCTGGACAAATTGGGCACGTCTATTTTTCACCCTCAAATAGCATGAATTTTAACTGCAATTATCTCGTCTTTAGGATTATTCATTCCTTAGGTGGTCTCCAACATTCACAGCTTTCTCACAGTAGCCAAAGCTAAACTGTCCTGGTTAGAGACAAGGAAGGAAACAGGTACAATGCCACATATGAGGAAGGGCCTCCTAGTACTCTCAATAGATTTAAGAGGGTTAGTACTATTTTCACTTAATTTCCCCCCTCCTCCAATCTGTAACATCTTACATTTAATGTCAGACCCAAGGAGATAGTCCTGATCGTTAATTTTGATAGATTCAGAATTTAGTTATTATAATACCTTTTATACTGGCCCACTTCTAGAAAAAATTTGGTCATATTGATTCATCTTCCCCCATGGCAGACTTTTAAAAGGACTCTCGTTGTGTGCAGTTCTTCCCAATCCTTTCCTTCAATATGAAAACTGAGTTGGCTAGGACTGTGTTTATCCTCACCAGGAGCTCTAGAACAGAGGTGTCAGTATCCCTATTAGATTCTCTTCCTTTATAAAAGACAGAAACCAAAACCTCCCCTTATAACCAAAGCTGAGCTAGACACTGGGATGTGCAGCCCCACAAGGGAGGGAACCTATAGCATCACCTGCCTTACTCTAAGCTTCAGCCACCCATGAGAACTCCCTGACAAACAGTTAATCAACTGAAACCTTTTAACCTTCTTTGCTTCTCTCCCTAAGAAGGCATAGCAGGCACTCAAGAAGCAAAATGACATAAAGGGAAGAACAGTGGACTACCATTTGTCTAACATGAACTCGACAGATGACTACAGTTACATAGTCTTATCTAGTCCTCATTCTCACTTGTAGAATGGAGATTATAATATCAGCCCCTATTCACAGGAAAGTTGTGAAGACAAAATGGGATAATCATGTGGAAAGTCCTGTGCATCAAATAAATATAAAATATTATATGGGCAGCCTTGAGTCTAATCAAACTCTGAACATCAGGATTTAAGTTTCAACTAGTTTCTCCTTAACTAATTACATTTTGGTCGAATTTTCAAAACAATGTGTTTCTTTACTCAACTTTTCCCTTATTTCTCCTTAATTGGAGTTATTTTTTTCTCTCTCTCTCACATCATGCTGCTCAGGGTTGGATTAAGTGTCCTTGCTACTACTACTATTAGCTAATTCCAAAACCTATCTCCTCAAAAACCTTAACCCCCTTTGAAGTTCATGCCATCCAATTATACAAGCTATTCCTCTTCTACCAATACATAACTACTCCCATTCAGATTAATTTGCATCTTGACACACTGTCCTCTTGGAAACCACAATCCACTCAAAACCCAGATTTCTAAGTTACTCAGCTCCAACTTTTCCCTCCCACCCACAAGAACACCCCCAACTTCTAAGGTCCAATCCTAGACTACATTATTACTAATACTTAAACATCTCTGAAATCTAAAATTCAAGCAACCATCTTGCTGATGCCATCACTGCAATATAACAAAAAACATATTTGGTCTTTGTTCCAGGTTCGTGGCATGAATCTCTTAAAACCTTTGGAATTTCCTGAGTGGTAAGTGTCTTCTATTACTCATAATAAGCTCTTTCACACCACACCAGAGTTTATGCTAATGAGGTAACTCAAGTTGGGCTCTTAGACAGCTACCAGGATCAGGGCTAGTCAGCAGAAAGACCAAACACATGATTGGGATGATAACTTTAAGTCCCCTTTCCCCTGCCTCTCTCTCCCATCTCCTTCCTCCTCTATTGCCCCACTTTCTGGGAGAGAAGGAAGATTGAAGATTGAGTTCAATAACAAATGGCAAATGGTTTAGTCAATCATGTCTTTGTAACGACATGTCTATGAAAATAAACATTTTTTTTTCTGTACTGGGAACTGACACAATGTCTACCAACTGAGCTATATCCCCAGCACTGAAAATAAAAATTCTTTAACAGTAATATTCAGAGAGCTTCCAGGTTGGTGAACACATTCCTGTGCTGTGAGGGCGGCATACCAGAGAAGTTATGAAGTTCTGTGTACCCCTCCCCACTATACCTTGCCCTATGCATCTCTTCCATTTGACTGTTTCTGAGTTGTATCCTTTGTAATAAATCAATAATAGTAAGTAGTGTTTACCTGAATTCTGTGAGTTGTTCTAACAAATTACCAACTGTGAGGAGAGGGTCTTGGGAATTCCTAATGGGAGACATACAGGTGACACCCAGGCCTTGCAACTGAAATCTTAAGTAAAGGGAATCTTGCAGGACTAAGCCCTGTGGACTCTAATGCCAAATCTAGGTAGCTAATGTCAGAATTGAACTGAACTGCTGGATACTCAGTTGGCATCGGAGAATTGAAGGATATGGGGAAAAACTCCAAACATTTGGTGTCAGAAAACACAGAATAACTTATACTCTGAGCTCACTTAGCCTAGACAAACCCTTCCTGGAAAAAAAAATCACTTCTGCCTCATCAAGACATGACTCCACTGATTCCTTTACTCTCATTATCCATGACTTCCCTCTGGTCTTCACTTTCCTCCTAACCCAGCTTACATTTTATGGATAATTGTTATAATCACTTCTTTGCAAAACTCTTAGCACCATGTTTATCTTTCTCAGTGCCAGCTCTGAGCAACTTAACGTTGCTACAGAAAAAGTGCATACCAACCTGAAAGAAACACAACGCTACAACAGACATACAAAATTGCCCAGAAATGCAGTTGTTTCCTTTGAATACACCTTTCTAATCTCTGAGGCTACTACTTTCCAATCACTCTAACCACAATCTTCCCCACACTCATTATCCAGCTAATACCCTTACTTCACATTTATTTATCAAACAGTAGCAACCAAAAAGGAACTCTTGTCATCTTTCAACACCAAACTGATAAACCCATCCTGTATTTTCTTCTCTCATATAAAAATAGATAAAATGTTTTTAATTTCTATAAAGGCCAATCGCATTCTTTCTTACATTCTAAAGGACTTTGTTCCTTGTGAAATCATCCTGCTCATAGTCTCCTTCTGTTATCCAACTGATCCCTTTCTATTAGGCCACTGATTCTCAAAGAGGGCAATTTAGCTCTCCAGGGAACCCCTGACAATGTCTGAAGACATTTCTGCTTCTCATGAGTAAGGGTTGGTACTAACACCTTACTAAATTGAGGCCAAGGACTTTGACATCATATAATGTACAGGACACCCCACACTTACAACAAAAAATTATCTGGTCAAAAAAAGTCAATAGTGCCACCAGTGAGAAACTCCATACTAGATTCATTCTACCACTTATCTTCAAAAGCCCTCTCTCTCTATTTCATTTTATTATTATTTATTTTTTACTTTTTATTTACTTATTTATTTATTTTTTTGCAGGATTGAAGATAGAATCCAGGGATGCTTTACCACTGAGTTACATCCCCAGCCTTTCTTATTTTTATTTTCAGATGGTCTTGTGAAGCTGCCCAGGCTGTCCTCGAACTTACGCCCCTCCTGCCTCAGCCTCCCAAATTGCTGAGATTACAGGCATGTGCCACCATGCCCAGCGAAAGCCCTCTGGGTCCACATTCCCCTAAAGTTACTATTATTACTATGCCTTTCCTCACAGCAAGCCTTCTTCTTTTTTTTTTTTTTCTTTTTCTTTGATACCAGGGATTGAACTCAGGAGCACCTAACCACTGAGCCATATCCCCAACCCTTTTTTGTATTTTCTTTAAGACAGGGTCTTACTGAGTGGCTTAGGGCCTAACTAAGCTGCTGAGGCTGGCTTTGAACTCCTGATCCTTCTGCCTCAGCCTCCTGAACTGCTGGGATTGCAGGCATGCATCACCACACCCAGCAACAGCAGGCCTTCTTGAATGAGTTGTCCACAATCCTCTCTCCATTTCACACCCACTTCTTGACTTATTCAGATTAGCATCCACTCCACCTTTGTTCTGAAATTACTTTTGTCATCTATAAAATCCTTGACTGAGTTCTGCTGGTTCCACGTAATGTGTCTTAAAGTTGTCTATTTCTTTGCATTTCTACTTTCATCACCCTTGTCTAAGCCACCATCATCTGTTCCAGCTAAAGTTAACAGGTAACTTTGCTTTCACTTAATCCATTTCCTCAAAGCAACCAAAATGTTCTCTTAAAACATAAATCATTTTGTTTCACTTACTTAAGTCTTTCAATGACTTCCTATTATACTTTAAATGAAATTTCAACTCTTGATTGAGATCTATAAAGTTCAAAATAGTCTCATCTCTGTGCTTCTTCCCCAACTCATTCATCTTCTGCCACTAGACCAGACCCTTTGCTTCCCATGTTCCACTACATTCTTCAAACATGTCAAGCTCTTTTCCATTTCAGATTGTGTACTGTTGGCCTATCTGCCCAAAATGATCTTTCCTCTGTACTTTACATAGTTGGCCCAAAGCCGACTCCTCATCTTTAGATCATATCAAATGACACCTCGTCCAAAAGATCTTCCCTCACCACCCTGTCTAAAAGTCATCATGATGGCACATATATCTATCCAGTCAACCAGTATATCACTCAGCTTATTTCCTTCTTAATACTTAAATCATCTTATATAGTAATAATAAAAAATATTACCACAATAGCTAATACCTAAATATTCTTTCTCTGCACAGGTATTTATTTACTCATGTAATCCTCACAACATATCAGATATTATTTTTATACACACATGAAGAGAATGAAACACCAAAGTTCAGTTGGCTAGTACCAGGACAGGCTAATATTTAAACTCAAGCATTCAAGCTCCAGAGCCCACATTTTTTTTTTTTGTTTTCTATTTTATTTATTATTTTTATTGGTATATTATAATTATACATAACCTTGGGTTCATTATACCACATTCATACATGCACATAATTTGATCATTCTCATTCCCCAGAACCTTCCCATTCCCTCTTCTCTTCCCTCCCCCTAATCAGAGCCCACTCTCAACTACTATGCTATATACCTCCTTTCTATTCACTTAATTCCTTTTTTTTTTTTTTTTTTTTTGGTATCAGGGATTAAACCCAGGGGTGCTTAACCACTGAGTCACATCCCCAGCCCTTTTTGTTTTATTTTGAGACAGGGTCTTACTATGTTGCTTAGGGCCTCACTAAGTTGCTGAGGCTGGTTTTGTACTTGTGATCCTCCTGCCTAAGCCTCCCAAGCCACCGGGATACAGGCATGAACCACCACACCCTGCTCACTTCTTTACTGCTGACCACGTAGGCAAATGAAATCAAAATGTTATCCATCTTATGAACAAGGATTTGATGCATATAGCACTTGGTGAATAATTGCTTAAATAACAATAAATGAATTAACTAACTGCCTGCATAGTAAAAATAGTGGTATTTTTGCCATTTATCTCATTATTTAGTGTTGCTAACTGTCTAATGAATGGTCCTTCTTAATTTGTCTAAATTCTTCAGTTATGACTACTAACTAAGTCCCTCCTCTCTGTTTAAAAATTTATTCCCACTAACATTGCTGTCTCTGATTCTAACTACATGTGGCAACATACAAGTGAAATAGCATACGATGAACAAAGAAGTCTTCCAATATTATAAGAATCTTGTGAGGTCCAAATAATTTATAACCTTCTATCTTGTGTAGGGATTGGTTTGACTTCTAACCACAAAATAGGAGTTTGCAGGCGGATGATAACCAGGACTGAGTGCCCATAGCTGGGCAATTGGGGAAACAGCTATATTTTTCTTTAGTAATTATGGCAGCATAGGGTGGTGGGGAAAAAACAGACTTTAGAGACAAACAAACCCAGATTCAAATTTCAACTTCATTATTTAACAAGAAGGAAGACCCCTTAAGATTCTGTTCTTACCCCCAAAATGGTAATTCTTACTTCAGGAACTGTTGTTCAAATTAAATGTGGTAAATTAAATGACCAACACATATAGCACTAGCCATCAAACCAGGTTCTAAGAATACTAATTTCCCTACCTTTCCAAGTATTGAAATCACTTTACATTAAATTTTAGCTTAAGTTTATTCCAAGAATACAAGAAATTAAGTGCCAGGCAATAGTAACAACATGAGTGACAACAAACACAAACCGATACTAGATACCTTTCTAAGCACTTCATCTTTATAACACATTTAATTCTCATCATTCTCTATAATACATTACTAAGTTTTATAAATAGAAAAACAGATAGATTAAGTAATTCATCTAAAGTCACATAAAAGCTAAGATTCCAAACCCCAAGTTCAACTAACCTGTATCATTTTTTTTTTTTTTTTTTTTTTGCGGGGGGGGATTTAACCCAGGAGAGCTTTATCACTGCGCTACATCCCCAGCCATTTTTATTTTGAGATAGGGTCTCACTAAGTTACTTAGGGTCTTGCTAAGTTGCTGAGGCTGTCCTTCAACTTGCAATCCTCCTGTCTCAGCCTCCTAAGTCACTGGGATTAGGAGGTACACCACCGCACCTGGCTAAGCTGTATGTTTTCTTTGGGGGAAAAAAGATGAATAAAGCTTTTTCCCTTGCCCTCAGGGACCTTTAGTTCAGTTTCATATGAATTTTATTATTTCAAGTCATTTTAAATCACCCCAACTTCATGTTTTATTTTATTGTTATATTCAATAAACCTAGACTAATAGAGATATCTTCTTATTACAAAACCAAGTCCTAAAACCCAACTTTGCTCAGCAAGCATGTATACTTTCACTGACAATTAGGCAGTTCCCATGAACATAGGGCAATTTTAAAAAGGTATCTAAACTCTACAGGTAGATCCTAAGACTACATAAAACAAAGCAATAAGTTTCCATACTCTGTGACGGCAATAAGGGAATATTTTTCCTCCCTCATCCTTCTATTATTCCTACTTAAGACAATTATAGTTGTATGCACTCGTTTTAAGGAGGAAATTCAACTATCTTTTCACTTTACAACCCCATGCCATAGAAAGAGACTTACCTTTTACTTGTGTAAGGTCAATCCCTTTCTCTGCTGCCAACTTCTTTGCAAGAGGGCTAACAAACACCCTTCCCTTTGGTCCAGCAGGAGCAGCTGGAAAGGTGGCTGAGGGTGTAGGAGTTAAAGGTGGGGGAGTAGGAGGAACAGTGGCCACCTTTGAAAAAAGTTACAAATTATTAATTCACCACTGCAAAGACTGGTCTGAAAGATTTAAATTTATATTTTAATGAATAAATTAGAAGCTATTTTAATTAAATAACATGCATCCTTTTCCCCAAATATCAAAATATACTTTCTTTTACTTAACCAACATAGTATAGCAATAGGAACAGCAAGAACAATGCTTTATGTGAAAGACAGAAAGAAGTGAAATCAGGATAACATGGAGAGGTATGGAATTTAATACTGGTGACCAGTATATACTATCCTTACAGTCTTTCTTCACTTTAATCTCTTGCCATTTCTTTATTTTGATTAAGTACATTGCCAACATAGTTTTTATCTTTACTTAACCTAATTTCAAAGTACAAAATTATGCTAGGAGGTTCTAAGTTGAAAAGTATCTTAAAAAATAAAGCAACATTGTTACTTTCTAGCTCCCCATGAATGTAAAGCACTCAGAAATCAACAATTTCTCAGACAGAATGTGCACCTAGTCTGAACTCACATGATTCTAGCATCTGTGGAAGCTTCACTGTGTTATCTATGCTTAGAGTTAATACAAGTTCATGTTATAGGTATATACTATATAATACATAGGATATGGTCATATACTAAATTCTATGCAAAACAAGTATGTTATGTCAAGCTTCCAATGTACTACAAATATATGCTTGACCTACTATAAAATGTAAATACCAAGAGGATAAGAAATGTCAGACATTATACAGTAAATGTCACCTCCACATTTTTCTCAGCAGTGTCTCAAGACAGCAGTGGGAAAAAAGTTAGGGCTCAAACTACTGACCATTAATGCATGGCACAGTGCCAACTCACGCTACAAATGTTAACCAACTATCCCCTTCCCTATCCATAGGATCTTGGAGCTGAAAGGAAGCTAGGACATCATCTAATCACATCCTTTTAATTTATCCTTTAACAGGACAAATGTTCCCTTGATTCCAGACGCACACCTACCGGGGGCGGGGTAGGTGGTGGTGCTTGTGCTTTTAGATCAGTTACTTCAGTTGGCCTATAGTCAGCAAATGCTGCTATATCTGCCTCTTTTTCTACAATGATACAAAGTGGGGTTCCTAGAGGGACATCTCTTGTGCCTTCAGGAATCAGGATTTTTGCCAGATAACCTTCTTCCTGTACTTCAAAACCTTAAATAGAAAGAAAAAACATTAATTCAAAGACTCCACTATTAATACAAACTCACAGCAAAGTTTTAAGTACAAGGCTTTTTTCATTCTAACTAGTTGTACAGCCTTTATCTATGAAATGGACAAAATTACAGTAGTCAGCCTCCCCTATCCACAGGTTCTACATTCCTTGATTCAACCATCTATGGATCAAAAACGTTATATTGTTAGGTCTATGACAGTTGCAGTATAGATACAGTATAGATGCAACTATCATAGACCTAACTCTATATCAGTATTGTCAGATTTATGATAGTTGCATCTACACTGAAGATGTACATAGACTTTATCTTGTCATCATTACCTAAACAATAACAGTGTAATAACTACTTACTTAGTTTTTACTGTATTAGGTATTAAAAGTAACCTAGAAATGAGTTAAAGTATACAGGAGGGGGTTGAGGTGTAGCTCAGTAGTAGAGGTCTTGCCTAGTATATACAAGGCCTTAGGTTCAATCCCCAGAACCAAAAAGAAAAAAATAAAACAAATATATGGCAGTGAGAAAATGCATGTAAATCATATGCAAATATTATGCCATTTTATATAAGGGACTTAATTATCTGCAGACTTGGGGGGGGGGGGACAATTCCCCGCCCCCTCCAGATACCAGGGGATGACTATACCTACCTCAAAAGGAATAGTCTTGAATATTTCTTAAGAACTTAGAAACATTACCTGGTACAAAATGAACAATCAATGCAGCTGACCCTCCAAATCCATAGTTAGGACTAAAAGCATTTGAAAAAAATACTACATCTGAGCTGAACATATACAGATTTTTACTCTGGAACCAATCCTTTGTGGCTTCTAAGGAGCAACTGTTTCTGCTAAATAAAACTATCAGAGATTAGAGAAAGTGTCTAGTTCTAAAAGTTCTTAAAAATCTCTCCAAGGGCAGACCCCATGCGGATTTACAGGACTCCAAGATAGTGTCAGTTATACAGCTGAAGATCAGAGCCACATGGATGTGAAATTAAAGAACATCCCAGATGAACAGTGATGGGCAAGTTCAATTCTAAAAGCTTCCTTGGAGCTTTTCAAAGAGGTTTTATTTAGTGTTATACCAAATATTTCAATGTGAACAAATGCAACATTACTGGAATTTCTGTGGTGTTGACAATTTATATTTATTTAGCTACTGCTTTTCTTATAGGGAACTCAAACATTTAGAATTGCAAAAGTAAAACTAAATGAAGCCACTGGAGAGGACAAACAAGCTTTGCCTCCTAGATCTTGGCTTTCTGTGGTGGTGTGCCTCTTTTTCTTTTTGAATACAACAAAATACTGTATTGAGATAAAGGATTCTTTTTTTTTTTTTTTTTTGTACTGGAGATTGAACTCAGGGACACTCAGCCACTGAGCCACATCCCCAGCCCTATTTTGTATTTTATTTAGAGACAGGGTCTCATTGAGTTGCTTAGGGCCTCGCTAAGTTGCTGAGGCTGGCTTTGAACTCGCGATCCTCCTGCCTCAGCCTCCCAAGTGCAGGGATTACAAGCGTGCGTCACCACGCCCGGCTAGGATTCTTTATAAAAAGTTATGTCAGTAAAATAAGTTAAGCAGACTCTGATGTAAGAAAATTTAGCCTAGAGTTACCAAAAAATATTTCAAATACTTCTTACTCTTTCTTATATCACATAAATGACATAATATACATGATAGTATAATATATGATATATATATTTTTTTTAAAGACAAAATCATATATTCAGAACCTGCTATTTTGATGACAGTTTTTCTGGATAAATTCCACTTACAATACCTGAGTGAGTTTTCAAGAGTGCTCTAGAAAGTAAATTAAAACTCATTTTTCCAGTATTTTGCAAACACTTTGTTGTGCCTCTCTTTGATGAATCCTTTTCATTTCCCAATTGAGAATGCCTAATAAAAAATGTGTTTAAAAAGGAAAAAGAAAAGGCTCATGGGTCACCAAAGAGTTTAAAGAGTTTGACACAAAGGTAATATTTCTATAGTGACTAGAGTATTTAGAGTCACTCTCTAAAGTGACACTGGTATTCAAGTTAAAGAGAAGCACAACTATTGTTCTCAAGGTTTTTGTTTTTATTAGAAACAGAACCTTTTTTTCTATTAATACCTTATGAAGATGGCGGCAGTTGCACACACCTGTAATCCCAGCACCTTGGGAGGCTGAGGCAGGAGGATCACAAGTTCGAAGTCAGCCAGGGCAACTTAGGCCCTAAGCAACTTAGCAAGACCCCATCTCAAAATTAAAAATTTAAAAGATTAGGGATGTAGGTCAGTGGTAAAGCATCCATGGGTTTAAGCCCCAGTAACCACCTCCCTCCAGAAAACTCTCCTTTATGGAGAACTACAATGTGCAAAAGAAAAACAATTGTTCTGGTGGAGTAGGGGAGGGAAATGGGACATTGTAGGATCCTACTCTTTAATTCTCCTTTGCCATGATGCCAGTGAGTACTGATGGGGTTTAGAATTCAATCTGCAAAGTACTATTGCAGAAGATGCCCAGAATCTTCTGCTACATCTCTGTAGAATGGACAGGCTCCCTTTATTGATGACAATGGAGAAAAGGGAAAGAAATTCATTAATGCCTACAAATATCTGTAAACATTATCACAAATAGATCATTACCTACATGGGTTTTATTTCTAAGCATAAAAACAAGTCAAAAAAGGGGGATACATGGAAATGTAATATATTGGAAGAGATTAATATGCATATCACTTTCAAACTACAAAAACAATCTAAACCCTGGTTTCAGTTTTCCCTTGAAGCCATCTTAAATTTTTTGATAATTTCCTGCCTTGGGGGTGATTTTCTCCACTTTCATTTCTTTGCCCAGTTTAGACAATGGAAGTTCTGATATAGTTTTTTAGTAACATAAAAATGAGGCTACAGCTGGGGATATAGCTCAGCTGGTAGAGTACTTGCCTTGCAAGCACAAGGCCCTGGTTTCAATCCCCAGCATCGCAAAAAAAAAAAAAAAAAAAAAAAAAAAAAAAAAGAGGCTAAGAAGCAAACTCTGGTCTGACAATAGTCTTTGAGTTGACATACTCTTGATTCACTGAATTCAATATGGACCTGAAATATCTCTGACTATATACATTTTTGTTATAAACCATTTGTCTCAGGAAATGAATCCTAAGAATTGTAAAATTTTTATATTATCACTCACTTGTAATAAGAAAGAATGGCAATCCTCTTGCTCATTGGAAAACTTAGTGCCTCAACCAGTAAGAGCTGAAGAAATCTCACCTATAGTAGCCTTGTCAGTCTCTATTTCTGCCAATAAGTCTCCTTCACTTAGCTTCTCACCCACTTTTTTTTCCCATCTCTGAACTGTGCCCATTGTCATGGTGGGAGAAAGGGCAGGAAGAAGTACCTGTAGAAGCAAATACATATTACTTAAGTATATAATATTAAGTATATTAGGAAGCATTGGACACAAAGCATTCAGGCAAGCTTATACAGTTTCATGGAGTAATAGTGACTATGACAGTCCAAATAATCATCACATCAAAAGCTCAGTGTCTCAACAGTGTCTCAAACTGGTGTCTTTCTACCAGTTAAATATTCCTTCAGCTCTATCTCAAGCTTTATAGTTTATCAGCCATACTCAGACATATCATCCGAAGTTCAAAGCAACAGGCAGACAGGATTTTTTCCCAGGCAAAATTAATTCCTCAACAAATATCGAATCATAGAGCATCTTTTCATCTTTGTGTAACACTTAGGTTAAGACAGAAATTTTGCCAGACGTGGTGGTACAAGCCTGCAATTCTGGCCACTCAGAAGTCTGAGTAGAAGGATCACAAGTTCCAGGCCAGCCTGGGCAACTTAGTGAGATCCTGTCTCAAAATAAAAGATAAAAAGGACTAAAGATGTAGCTCAATGGTAGAGCACTTGCATAGTACGTACAAGGCCCTGCACCACACACACATCAAAAAAAGATGGAAATATTTTGTTTTTACAAAATGATCTTAGGTCCATACCCCTCTGCTAAAATTTTACTGTGCTCTGTACATCTTTTCACCCAAAGAAAATCACATTTGTTCCAAACTTCCTAGACACAAGATTAAAAAAACTAATAAGAACTACTCTTTGGAGACTAGAGTTAATAAAAATGTACATTAGTTCAATTTCACCATTCACAATCTATACATATTTCAAAACATGTTATAATGATAAATTTATAGGACATCTGTCCATTTAATTTTTTAAACGAAAAATTTTTAAAAACTGTGGTTCTTTTTTATTTTGGGTTTTTTTGGGGGGGCGGGGAGGGTGCTAAGGATTAAACCAGGGCTTCATGAAATGCTAAGCAGTGTCCTACTGCTGAGTTACACGCCCAGCTCCTCAAAAACTGTTCTTATAATAGTCATTTCCACCCCAACAAAATGGAAACCTGACTGACTGATCTGAATTAAAAATTAAAAACATCTCTGGTTGGTCTTGAGTTAGAAGTAGAAACAAAAATTAGAAAATCTGGCAGTTATCAACTACTTCTGGTCACTTTGGGGATAAACAATGCAGAAGATATTGTTTGGCTTCCTGGGCTGGTTGCTGCAAATTATGGGTTAGAGTTCTATTTATGTGTATAAATATTGTTTGTTTTTAATGTGGTGCTACAGATTGAACCCAGAACCTTGTGCATGCTAAGCACATGCTTTACCACCAAGCTATACCTGTAGCCCCTTTTTATATTTTATTTTGCCTTTTGAGTTGGTATAGTCAGTCCCCTAAAATCTTATAAGAACACATAGAGGAATATTTTCAGATTTGGCAAGGAATTCTTAGATTTCATACCAAAATACAAGTGAGCAACAAAAAGCAGGTAATATGCATTTCAACAAAGTAAAATTAGCCTTGGCTCTCTGCACCTTTAGTGGAGCTTTTGAAAAAAAAAAAACTAATTAAAAATTGGGTTTCCTATTTATATACTTTGTGTGTACACTGAATTTGGATGCTTATTCAGTCCATCCATTATAATGAACTTCATCCGCTGGCTTCTTAGGCTTTTGTATCTAATTAGCAACATTCAATAGTTTTATGTTGAGGGTAAAACAATTTCAAAGATGTTTCCAGAAGGGGAGGAAAAAAGTAAAACAAGACTCTGTAAATTCTTTAAAAATGCTTTTTTTGTTCAAATTTGTCATTTTCATCTGTTTCTTAAAAATGACTGGAGTTGGGCTGGGGATATAGCTCAGTTGGCAGAGTGCTTGCCTTGCAAGCACAAGGTCCTGAGTTCAAATCCCAGCACCGCAAAAAAAAAAAAAAAAAAAAAAAGACTGGAGCTGTGGGCCTGTAATCCCAGCAGTTTGGGAGGGTGAAGCAGGAGGATTGCCAATTCAAAGCCAGCCTCAGACCCTTCCTCTAATAAAATATAAAAAAGGACTGGGGATGTGGTTCAGTGGTTAAGCGCCCCTGGGTTCAATCCCCAGTAGCCAAAAAAAAAAAAAAAAAAGACTAGAGCCGATAATCTCAATAATTAAGGCATAACCCTAACACTTGCATACAAAGCCACAGACATAGAATGGAGAGAAATGAGTGCTCATCTAATGAGATAGAACCTGTGTGAACAGTTATTTTGTCACAAGTGATTGCTACTAACAATCCTTCATTTCCAATGAAGAAAATGATTCCTACACAAAATTTTCTAGAAAAAAATAAGTTAAAGCAAGTTCAGATATTAATCTTTTAGAAAAAGGATAGTTTATCCACTTTCAACATTAAAAAACTATAAATACAAATAGGACAACTCTACTAAAAACATTTACTTTCTTAGAAAGTGATTTAGTACAATCAACAGAGACTGCATTTATAGCTTTCAGTTTTGCTGCAGTGCTATTCTGTGTCTATTGTACACTTACTCTTTATCATCATTTATGAATACTACAGGAATACTTCACCTACTCTGGGAAAACAGACCACCACATGTCAAAGGAAAACACTCTTAGGTAGAAGGTTAGGGACACCAAGGTGGCAGAAGCAGGGTGTAAGAAGGATGCTTCTGGAGGACAAGACAGGGAAATAAGTCATGTCTCTGTTAGCACTACCATGCCAACTCCTGCCACTGGTTCTATATTTTAAAGTGACCAGTAGGGTAAACTGGGCAGTATTCTAATTAGGTTTTCTAAGGTAATCAATGGGGGAAAATTGGAAAACATTCTAACAAGGTCTCATAAGGTGACCAATGGGAGCAAATGGGGTAAGATCTTCAATTAGATCCACAGAGGGGGGAAAAAAATGCCTCACAACTCAGCATATAAGACACCAATTTCCAGACACTGGGGCCTTGAAGTTCTCTCTTCCTAGGGTCACTCCACTCTACCAGAGAGAGTGCTATTTCCATCTTCACCTTTAATAAATCTGTACTTTGCCTATTACTTGTGTATGTCTTGCTCAATTCTTTGTTCCAAGGACCTGGACCCCAAATGGACACCATGACAATAACAACACCAACTGAGGACTTTCAACAGATGGCACCCTACTCATACAGGGAGTAAACATAAGTAAAATCATCCTTAAAAATCTGGAACATAATGTTTTGTGTTTTTTTAAGAGCTTTATGGTTATACATAGTAGTTGGGTTCATCCCGACAAACTCATACATACTTGGAAATCAGTGCATGAGCCTCCCTTTTCCCTCCTGTCCCCTCCCCACCCCTGGCCAGCTGTTCTTCTCCTTCCTCTAATCTACTGGACTTCCTTTTAATCATCTATTAACTTGTATTTGATTGGTTCCTTATGTAATCTTTTCCTTCCTCTCACCCTTTCCTTTATTTTTCTCTAGCTTCCACATATAAGAAAAAAACATTCAATCCTTGAGTTTCTGAGTTTGGCTAATTTCACTTAGAATGACAGTCTCCATTTCTATCCATTTACTGGCAAATGCCATAATTTCATTCTTTTTAATGGCTGAGTAGAACTCCATTGTGTATGTGTGTGAGTGTGTATCACAATTTCTTAATCCATTAATCTATTGCCAGCCATCGAGGCTGATTCCATAATTTAGCTATTGTGAACAAACATTGATGCTGTAAACACTGCTGCTATAAACAGTGATGTGGCTATGTTGCTGTAGTATGCCAAATTTAGATCTTTCGAGAAAATACTCTGGAATGGGATAGCTGGGTCTTATGGTGGTGCCATCCCTAGTTTTTTGAGGAATCTCCAAATTGCTTTTCAGAGTGGTTGTACTAGTCTGCAGTCCCACCAACAATGTACAATTGAGGAACAAAATTTTCTTCAGTGAGAACTGCCAATCATTATCCTTTGTACTACACTGAGGCTGACAGGAGAAAGGTTGAAAGAACTGTCCAAGTTCCCATACCTGGAAATAACAACTAAGAACAAAAACTGTCAGTGTTCATGGTTAAATCTCTATATACTCCCAAATGACAAAACCTAACCATATTTAGCTGAGCCTCACCTGCATATGAGTGGGATATGAGCTACCAGGAGCCTGAGCAGGTGTGGGTGGGGATGCAGCAGCAGTAGCAGCAGCTGGAGTTGGTGCTGGGGCTGCTTGTGGGGTAGGAGCTGCTGAGGAATCCAATGTATAATTTTTAAAGGCCTCAATATCTTCAGGCCTAAGGAAGAAAAAGAATGCATAAATATAAAGGGGTTATAAAGTAGACTCAGCTCCCACATAATCTTTCTCAATTCTGAGTTAAAATATTCTGAAAAGTACTGAACTTTCACAAATTGTGAGGGTTCTACTTACTTTCCAACCGTGATACAGATAATGGCTCCAACTGGAACATCTCGAGTGCCTTCAGCAACAAGGATCTTTGCCATGTAACACTCCTCCATGCTCTCAAATCCAACAGTGGCTTTATCAGTTTCAACCTTTTAACAGAAAGCAAAAACTTAGATTTGTACTGTCAGTTCCCAGAACTGTCTGGAATTACACAGTTCAACATTTATATGAAAATAAAGCCATTATCACAGAGCTGAAAGAAGGAATTCTTTTAAATTATATTGGGTAAAGATCAGTTTGGGCCAGTGGGGTGGTATATGCCTGTAATCCAGCAGCTCGGAAGGTTGAGGCAGGAGGATTGCAAGTTCAGAGCCAGCCTCAGCAACTTTGTGAGGCCCTAACTAAGCAACTCTGAATAAAATATATAAAAGGGCGGGGGATATGGCACAATGCTTAAGTGCCCCTGAGTTCAATCCCCCCCCCCCCCCAGGAAAAAAAAAAAAGATCAGATTGGCTGGCGCTGACAACTTATTTAACCAATTCTAACATCAAGTTGTGGAAAAAAAAAAATCTGTTTCTTAAGCAAAGGGGTAACTATGCATTCAGAAAGCTATAAAGCTGTTCAGCATAGCCAGTCCCTTAGAACTCATTTCCACATTTTAAAACTTACTTCTGCAATTAGATCACCCTCATTGATTTTTTCTCCTTCTTTTTTCTCCCAACGGGCTATTGTGCCTGCCTGCATTGTGGGGGAAAGAGAAGGCAATGGAACCTGGAAGAGAAAAGAGGAGAAGCATTAAATTAAAAAGAGCTACTAAACTCTCAGTCTGGTTTAAGGTTTCACTCAATTCAATTTCATGCAAAAAGTTTACTGAATCCCATTACACACTGGGTCCTGGAGATAGAAAGGGAATTCTTGCCCACCACAAGTTTATGATTTCCAGTGGCAGGCTTGCTCCCCCACAGTCCTGTGGGTCTGACAAAGCCCTAACCTCAGCAGATGTTTGGCACACACCCCCAGGCTTGGAGCTCTTCTTTGAATGGAACAGATCACAAGAAAGACACTCAGAAGCTTGCAGCAAAGCTAGGTATTGGACAAGGCTCGATGACAGATACTGGGAGGAGTTGGAAGATCACTGGGCCTCTGAAGGAGGTTCCCAAGGCCAAGCGTGCCCTGAAGGGCAACCGGGTCCCAGCTCTACAGCTTACCTTCTGATGTGGGGGGAGACTGTAACAGCGGCGGTTGGCCGATCCCAGAAGTTGCAGCAGTAAGCGGTTCCGCGGAGTGGCGCCAGAGTTGGAGCTCCAGCCGCCCAGTGCCCGGACCCCGCCATACCTTGCGGTTGTACTGTTGCAACGAGCCGGAGCGGGGCCAGATCGCCGGCTCACAGACGGAGCTGCAGGTCCCTCCCGGGAGATCGTCCATCGAGCCCCAAGTCCCGTCCTCGGGGCTGCATTCCGGGCCCGTCGTGCACAGACGCGCCACATAGCGCCACTGAGCCCCCACGCCCCAAAACCTACACGGTCTCCGGAGTGACCTCTCCAGGAGCAGCGCGGCTTTGCCGTCAGCCACTCTGCGCAGCCGCACGTTGTCGTAAAACCGGCTACGAGGATGCACACCGCCCCTCCCCAGGCCGGCCGCGCGCCCCACCTTCTCTCTTCCTCTGCGGACGTCTGGCCTGGGGCATTCGAGGCCGGTGAGGCCGCTACTTGGGACCCACCCGGATAGGCGTGTTTCAGCGGAGGCGTCAAGTTTGGAAGCCTAAAGAAAGGGAGAGGGGCGTAAGGTGATGGGGTTCTAGGAGAGGCATCCCAGAAGGTAGAATGGGGCCCAGTAGCTGTGAGGTCGGGGCCTAAAAGGGCGGAGAGAGCCGGGCTAATGGAAGCGTTGTGGTGGGAGATGCTGGGGGAGGGGAGTGGCCTTGTTTGGAGAATAAGCTGGGAATGAACCCGAAGATTGGCCTGGCAATGGGAACCTTAGGTCAGGGGGCGGCGTTTTGGAGCGCACCCCGGGAAAAAGGAGCAAGAAACCGCCCGCGGGGCAATCCGAGGGTTCCGGGTGATACGCCCTTTGGCTTCTTTTTTTTTTTTTTTCTTTTTTTTTTGAATCGGGGATTGAACTTAGGGGCACTTGGCCACTGAACCACATCCCCAGCCCTATTTTGTATTTTATTTAGAGACAGGGTCTCTCTCTGAGTTGCTTAGTGCCTTGACCTTGCTGAGGCTGGCTTTGAACTCGTGATCCTCCTGACTCAGCCTACCGAGTCGCTTGGATTACAGGCGTGCGCCACCACGCCCGGCTCGCCCTTGGCTTCTTCGAGCCTGAAGTGACCCGGCTTGACCGGGCCTGGGGGCTCGCCCTGTGTGGACTGTACTAGGTTACGAAGGTTTAATTTCAGGTTGTAGCCGCTCCGAACACAGCAGTAAGAAGTTTTCCAGCCTGGTGGTGTGAAGGGCACCCAAGAGGAAGGCATATTCCCACATTCAAATGTACTGTAGCGGGATTAAACATACTCTCTGTATGAAGAGAACAAGTTTGCAAAACAGATTTGTGTTACCTCTTAATCACCACAGAATTCCTTTAAATAGCCAAACGGCCTTGCTTTAAGATAACAGTCATGAGAAATTTGTTAGGCTATTTTGTGGTTGTGTGAACATCGTACAGTTCACTTAAACAACGATGGCTACAATGTCACTAGGCGATTTATAATCTTAAGGGGTAGATCATTATCAAAACAGGATTATGCAGCTCATGAGTATATCTCGGGTCAAAACTAAACTACGCCAGTGGGAGCGGGAATCTTGTCTGTATTCTACGCCGTCTTCAGAATTTAGTACAGTATCTGGTAAATAAATAGTGGGTGCTAAATTCATATTTGAATTAATGAACGAAGACATACACAATTTGTTAGGTATACCTCTATTGTACGGCTATTGTACAATTAGAAAACAGCGCCGGGCGCGGTGGCACACAACTGTAATCCCAGTGCCTTGGAAGGAGGCAGGAGGGTCACGAGTTCAAAGCAAGCCTAGGCAATTTAGCGAGGCCCTAAGCAACTCAGTGAGACCCTGAGATACAAAATAGGGCTGGGGATGTGGCTCAGTGGTGGAGTGCCCCTGGGTTCAATCCCAAGTACCCCCCGCCCAAAAAAAAGGAAAGAAAAAGAAAATAGCTCACTATTTCTAAGCTGAAGAGGAAGGAGGAAGAATGTGCTGTATTGCTATCACCAAGTCCCCATTGTGCACATGGTTAAAGAACACAAGAAGAAATTGGGGGGTAATCAATGTTTGAAAACATTCAGCTTTACTAATAATTTGGAATATTAAAAAAGCCAGATGAAGCTTTTCATACCTACTTAAATTAGGAATGTTTAAGCAGGCACAACTGCCTAAGAATTTTATATAGACAGTAAAACAAATATAAAATTCCAGATTAAATGAAAAGGCATGTTTGAAATAAAATTGAGTAGTAATTATGTAAACCTTTACTTATGAAAAACAGAAGATTAATTAATGAAAGGGCTTATACTGTAACTTTGATTTTTTAAAAAATATTTTTAATTGTAGGTGGACCCAATACCTTTATTATTTTTACGTGGTGCTGAGGATGGAACCCAGTGCTGCACATGTGCTCAGCAAGCACTCTGCCACTGAGCTATGACCCCAGCTCTTCTTTTAACTACTTTGAATTGACTAAAATATCTTGCTACTTCCACTGCATTTGAATTTTAACAGTTGGATCTAAGCTTTTGTTACAAAGTATGAGGTGATCTGCAGTTTTACTCTTCACTTGGGTAGGCTTGCTTAAACCTTGTTTTGCATTGTTCAAAGAATAGTTTACATTTTCAATGTACTTTTGATTTAGGTATAAGTAAATTGTAAGAGAGCTCAGCTTAAATAGTCCAGGGGTAGCAAATTGATCCTAGAGGAGGACTAGGAATTAGGAATTTGATTAATGGAATCTTGTTTCAAGTCTTAAAAGAACAAGCCTGAAGCTGCCTAAACAGGATAAAAAAAAAAAAATTAAAATTTTTGAAGAAAAAAGACTTAAAAAGAATGGCAATAACACTGACATAAAGATTTTGAATTGTTCATACATATTTAACAGTAACATAATAATGGGATAACCAATTAATAGTTTAAAATTTGTACTCCGGCCAGGCATGGTGTGGTGGCACATGCCTGTAATCTCCACAATTCAAAAGGCTGAGACAGGAGGATTCCAAGTTTGAGGCCAGCCTCAGCAATTTAGCAAGGTCCTAAGCAACTTACCAAGAAGACCCTGTCTCAAAATAAAATTTAAAAAGGGCTGGGGATGTGGCTAAAAACACTTAAGGCTAAAGGTTTAGATTTATCTCACATTTAAACCGAAGTGCTAAATGAATCCTACTTAAGTTTTGAGGAGGTAGCTTTCAAATTGATTTGGGAATTTTAGTTCTTTAACTGCTTGTTTCTGGCTGGGGCATGGGACATGTAGTCTCTGCCACTCACAAGAGTGAGGAATATCACTTGAGCCCACCAAGAGTTGGAAACTAGACCAGGCAAGACAGTGAGACTTCATCTCAAAATGATAGATACACATTTCTGGCTGGAAGGGTGCAGCGTAGTAGAATAGCACATACTTAGTATGTATATTGTCCTGGGTTCAATTCCCAGCACCAAAAAGAAAAAGAAAAGAAATTTCTGAGTCTTAATGTTTGCATTTGCAAATTAGAGACTTTTTTGGTCACAGTTTACACTCTGAGGCTTTTATTTGTACATTTACAGGGCTGAGGATGTTGCTTCAGTGGTGAAGCACTTGCCCAGCATATATGAGACCCTTGGTTTGATCCTAAGTACTACCAAAAGAGAAACAAATTTTTAAAAAATGAACAAACGTGTGTGTGTGTGTGTGTGTGTGTGTGTATTTTTTTTTTTTTTTTTTTTTTTGCGGTGCTGGGGTTTGAACTCAGGGCCTTGTGCTTGCAAGGCAAGTACTCTGCCAACTGAGCTATAGCCCCAGCCCAACATATTTGTATATTTACATATAATTTCAAAAGAAGAGCAAAATTAGTTAATCCTCTGATAATAATAAATTATTTTGTGCTTACATTAGAAATACCAATAGTAAACTATCTGTTGCAATAAAGTAATCCTCATCCCTACTCTCCAGATAATGAGTAAACATGCTACCATGGAGAACACTTGAGGAAATTGCCTTCACTAAATGTAAATGGCTTTGGATTAATCTCAGTCAATAAATGAAAATGATTAGTGGGATTTTGTTTGCAAACTCCATTTTATTCATTGTGTGTGTGTGTTTTAATTCACAAATCTGGTACATACAGGCAGTTAAAATTGGTTATCAATAATCAGAAGCCGCTGGTATAACAGTTTTCATGAAAACACTGTAAAATGGAGAATACAGAACAATAATCTCTTTGAAAGCAATGGTTGCAAACATCCATGTTCTAAGAAAATATAATTTTACATATACATTTTAAGCAGGCTATACCTCTTACATAAATTCAGACAATTGAGGGAGTGTGCAATCATAATGCTTATTTTATCGAAAAATGAAAGTAATTTTAATTATGACCTAAATGCTTTTAAGTATAGTCCTCTTAGTTGGATGTAGAACATAAAGATATTTTCCCTTACAACCATCCCAGGCAAAAAGAGCTGAAAAATGCGTAAGTAGGATTGCCATTACCAAGTGTATTTAAACCAAATTCTTTGGGTACAAATTGTGAAATGTTCCAATCCCAGCTAATTTAGGGAATTAAGAAGAGAATAGTCTTCAGTTTTTAAATGACTTTTTAAGGAATTGCGCTCTCAACTAGTTTTTATGAGGTCATTTGTTTTTAACCTAACATGGTTTAGAAATTATTTTATAAACTCTAAACATTCTAGTTCTTTAGTTTTTCTCAAGGAAAGAGAACTTCAGCAGTGGCAGGATGGCCTATCCCAACAGCACTAGAGGACAACACTATATATAAGTCACAAGAGCTCCTAGAGTGCCGCCAAACAGAAGTCTATTAAAACACAATGAATCAATGCCTATTCCTGCTCAGAGGCGCCTCTCTAGAATGAACCAGAATGAGGATCACCAACACAATTCACACAGTATTAAAATGATGTCCTCCAGTAGGGATGCTTAGTTATTATCCATGGTACATGAGCTAAGGGGGGAAGTTATCTCATGTTTTCCACTGAATTCAACTTCCACTTTTTATGGAAGGATGAAGGCCAATGTAACTCCTTTTCAAAGAAGAGATAAAACACAAGGTAGAGGACTGAAATTTTTCTGATTTAATTTGTCTGAAAAGTTAAATTCCACATAATGGTAAGACTATTCACTGAAAGAAAACTGATAAGTAAAAACTGGTTTAAGAGACAGACATTCAAGATAAATTTACTGGAAATACAGTAACAAAATTTTGGCCTGAAAACCCTCATGCTGTCATAGAGCAAAACACTAAAATTCATGCAACAAAGAAATTGGTAACATGAGAACTTTTTCCAGACTTCTTGGGGGAGAGAAAAACTGAAAATATACTTTTTCTTCTGTTTGCTTTCATAATGAATTATTACTGCTATGGCTGGCTTTCCCAAACTTTCCCAGTTATTTCTGATGAAAATCATTCTTCAATAGAAGACCAGGTAAACTTACACAAAGACATCGGATGCCTTTTGAAAACTATCTGCTAGAAGAGTAATAAACTAGATTACATAGAACTACCTCGGGCTGGGAATATAGCTCAGTTGGTAGAGTGCCTGCCTCACAAGCACAAGGCCCCTGGGTTCAATCCCCAGCACCGTAAAAAAAAAAAAGAAAAAAGAACTACCTCCATAACTACAATAGCAAGTAGAATCAGATGGGAATTAGTATAATTGTAATAAAGCTTGTTCTGAAACCACAGAGGTGGTAAGAAGAGACTGTATAAAAGCTACTGGGTTCTCTAGAAAATGGGACAGTATACAGAATGTGAGAGTATACAGAACTCACACTTGAGTTATAAAAATAGACATGGTTCTCAGACAAAAAGCAAATGAGTACAAAAGAATTCTCCAAACATGAACTATTTTTAAAAGACACATCTATATAAAACAAGATGTTATCTCAAGAGTTCCAAGAGTAGTCTGTTCAAATGGCTGAAAAGGGGAGATGAACTGGACACAGATCAAGAACCCAGAAGTGATCTGTCCTACTCTTCTGTTTGGCAGTGTACATTGGTGGTCACAGACTGGTGTTGGAGATTTCATATACATATACATATATATACTGTATATATGTGTGTGTGTATATATATATATATATATATATATATATATGGTGGCTAATTGGTTGATGATACTGGGTGGATGAATGAGAAAACCCAGGTTGTTAAATAAACACTGAAAATTGAACACTTGTAGCTTCTACACTTGACAGTGTTGCACATGAGAAATGATTCTAGGTTTCTTCACCCTGAATCAACCCACCCATTCACAACTCATGCTCCATGCCCCATGGTTTCTACTGTGCCCCAGAGGATCAGCCTAGACTAAATACGTAATAAAAAATAACTCCAGCCTTGAAATGAGGGGCAGACCAATAATTCATGCTCAATACTCATAAATCACAAAGAAACACTGAAATTAATGGTCTGTCTCCTCTAAACTGCAAAGGAGATGCCATGAGTTAAAGAAAGTCATGAGACAAAGTCAAAAAGATATGGGTAGCAGCACCTTTCCATACCCGCCTGGGTTTTTAAGGAGCCTTTTACTCCTTATTCCTTTCAAACACAAAGTTCATCTGTTGGAAGAAAAATAATGGCTCTAAAGTTAAAGAGTCCCCAGAGAAAACTAGCAGTACATGAAATATGCCCTATGTGAGCTAAACGACAAGCTGCAGGACCAGATAACACCAGAAGAGGCAGCCCAAGGTCTTAATTATGGTTTTAGAATAGAATAGCACAATATGGGCAGCCCTTTTCCCATCCAATCAAAAATTCAGCACCATCCATGTCCAGTTCAAACAATTATTGAAGAGTGGGCTTTCATCTTTGGTACCACCACATGAGTTATTCTTGGTTTGCAGTATCTGCAAATAAGCAGAAAAGCTGGTACCTTTGCCTTGTCTGTGAGTACAAATGCTGGGACTCTGATTGCTGCAACCACTGAGGCCAATTAAATTAATACTGTAACACACAGGAGTAATGCTTCCATTCCTAGGTTCCAGATAATAGCAGCCATGCCCCTATAGGAGCGGGATCATCCATCCCCATTGGTTAAGGCCTTCGGTTTGTTATCCTCAGAGTGAAACAAATCACTGTTCCCACGGACAAGGAACTCCAGATGAACCCGTGGTCCACATATGGACAGGGATTTTAAGTACCAGACATGCCAGGCACAGAAACGGGTCTAGCAGATAACCACACTTGGAGAAGCTTCTGTTTTTGGCAGCACAAATTGGAAACTTCTTAGTGTACTCTGGCTTAAGTCCCCTTTCCTGAGTGAAGCAGCCAGGGAGTGACCAGGTTCCAATATTCAGCATTAATTCTCTCCATGGTCTTCTTCCACCCAGGCTACAATTTTCCCTTCCCATCCAGGAATGGCATCATCATCATGAAAAACCTAGGTAAACAAAGAAAGCCACAGTGAAAAAAATAGAGGATGGTAGGGAGTGTCACCAAACAACTGCTGCTGCTAAGAGAACTCAAAACATTAGGGATAAGAAAGTATAGAAGAAATGCTGGGAGTAGTGGAACATACCTATAATCTCAGAGACTTGGGAGGCTGAGGCAGGAGAATTGCAAATCAAGGGCAGCCTCAGCAACTTTGTGAGACCCTGTTTCAAAAGTAAAACGGACTGGAAATGTACCTCAGTGATAGAGCACCCCTGCATTCAATCCCCAGTATTGCAAAGGAAAAAAAAATGTAAAAGAAAGCCTGAATATTTCTCTTTGGTTTCATCCCTAAAGTTGCAACTGGTGTTTTATTTGTTTTTTTTTTTCTTAGTTCCATATTTATGAAATGGCAAAAAAAAAAATCCCTAATGCTACTTTGTTCAAAGATTTATAAGAATAAATTATGAGCCAGGCACAGTGGTGCACACCTGTAACCCCAGCACTTGGGAAGCTGAGGCAGGAGGAGCATGAGTTCAAAGCCAGCCTCAGCAACTTAGTGAGGCCCTAAGCAACTCAGTGAGACCCTATCTCTAAATAAAATACAAAAAATAGGGCTGGGGATGTGGCTCAGTGGTGGAGTGCCCCTGGGTTCAATCTCCAATACCAAAAAAAAAAAAAAAAAAAAAAGAATAAATTATGAATCACAGACTGTCTTGGGCTTCTAAGGAGAAAGAAGCAGTGGACACATTTTTTAAATGAGAAAAGGAAAAATTTTGTATTAGGCATTGTAAAAAAGGGTTGGAAAGAAAATCATTCTCTCAGATACAGTTCTTTTCATTCATTTATCCAATTCATTTCCTAAGTAACAAAACAGGGTTCTTAAAACATTTCTGTGAGGAAACCTTTACAAAATGTTAGTTTTTCCAACTTTTTTTCATTCTATAGCCACAATAAAGGCACTTGCAATAAATAATACAGCAGAACCCAGAATTCTGTTCCCCCCAAAATGGCTATATTTGGGAAGTGGGTTATAAAGAGAAGCGTAGGGTATAGAAATACTCAAGGAGTTGGAAATCAGCATAGGTGGCTATTCAGAAGTTCCTTTTTTCTCTTTAGGTACTCTACCACCACATAATACAGTTCTGATTTGCATGCCTGTTAATTTTGTTCTACGTAGGAAAAAATTCTAAGATGTGGCTATAGCTAGAAAAGGTCTTTATTTTATTGACTTGGGTTTTTTATTTTCCCTAACAAAATAAAATATTTTCCTTTTTAAAATAAAAATTCTATCCAAAGTCTCAGACAAGATGATCAAGTCCTAGAACTGAAGAAGTTATTATCTTAGCCATTCTGACCTTCTTAGGCCAAAGGTGCCAGAAAATTCCTCTGACCAGATTAAGGAATTCAGGTACTCAGGGGTACTAGTCCTTAAACAGAAGGCTTTGGGGTACTAGCATGACCAATAATACCACCCAGATTCCCCATGGATTCTGTACCTCCTCTTTGACAGTGCCAAACTCAGGATCCAATGCTTTGAAGTGATACCGATGATTCCCTTCCCGATCAATAGCTGCTTTAAAATCCTTCAAAGTCACCTCCCCCAACCTAAAACAAAAGGAGGATACCAACACAATTAATAGATTGGAAACCTAATGTGATAGTTTTAAATCCAGGCCCCTGCAAAAGTCAAGAGGCACAAACAGCATGGCCTTATTAGGTCACTGCCCCTGGTAACCAAGATTACTCTAAAATAGTAGAGGTTGGGGAACCTCCACGAGGACATGAGAACAACATTATAACTCCAGCAAACTGAGAATTTAAAACAGATTTATTGCTTCAGCAGTAGCGAGATCACTTTTCTATTTCTCTCTGGGAATAAGACATAAGGTCTCTGAAATCAAATTTGTGAAATAACTATAAATATCCCTAAGCTCTCTTGATTTTCTTCTTTGCTACAACGTTCCAGTTCTCTAGGCTGGTAGAATTCAATCAGGTATCATCATCTTTATCTGTCAAGCTTTACAGAAAGCTCTTTTAACCCAGACCAAATAAGTAGATTCTCTGGGAAGGAAAAAGCCCATAATTTCTCAGTACTTGGTTCCAGAGTTTTAAAATCTTTATTTGGAAACCACAGGAGGAAGTATATTAACTGAGTTTCTGGAAAGTTTTCAACATAAATCTCAGTGTGAATTAGTTGCACTCATTAAATAGTAACAAAGATCAGTGAGTAAAAGCCACACGGTCCCTTTCCATCGGCAGACCCATTCTGAATACTTAAAAGAATGTGTTTCCAGACCTGGAGCATATCCGCATCATTATCAGGATTGGAAGTACTGTTATTACTCCTGTGCCTAGCACCAGATCATGATTTGTCTTTTATAATGCCACTGGTCAGTGACAAAGCTGGAACAAGAATCTCTATCTCCTGGGCTCTTTTCCATACACATACTGCTTTTCAAAAAACATTTCAGATGTTCCTTTCCTTTTCGTTTTTTTTACAAAAAAAAAATGATCCCAGCATCTCACCTCTTTGGTATATTGACCATGAAGGGTGTGAGTGACCGATCAGTGAAATAGAGCACTTTTGTGCAGGCGCTGCTCACAGTTGGAGAACTCTGTGAGTGAGGCAATTCTGCAATCAAACAGACTATGGTTAGGACATTTGATTTGCTCCATAACACCTTTCACACTTATTAAAAATGTCTCAGGAGAATGAGGCTGCCTGAGGTCACAGCCAAGCTCTCATAGTCTTGCCAAATGCCATGTCCAAAGGACATGATCCACAGGAAGTCACCACTAGAACCATGAGGAAAAGAGGTGCTTTGGGCACATGGACTTTATCACAAGGACCATCATTTCTTACCCATTCCAAGTATTTGTAGCAGGGGAACAGCATCTGATCTGACAGGCACTGATGCTAAAGATCAAAAGCAGACAGAGAAGCCCAGCAAGATTTCAGCTGAGGCAGAGCAGTCATACAGAGCAGCCGCAAATTCTGCTACAGTTAGATTTTGGATGCTAGCAGTATGGAATACTCATGTGATTCATAACACACACACACACACACCAGGAACAAGAATCTGAGTTTCTAAGCTTCCTTTGCCTATGATTCTAGTTTTAAAAGTACAAGATCTACCTTAACTCCTAGCTACATGTGTTGGTCCTGTGGGCTTTCACTCAGGTTGGTAACTTGTCTCTATCCTTTAAAAAGGTACTTCAGAAAAGGTACAATTATTTAATGAAACTTATAACTATGACCTTAAGAGACTAAGAGAATAGACCCATCAGAAACTTTTATCATTTAAGAACCAAAAACCAATAATTAAACTTCTATTAAAATCTGTCCTTTAATTTCATGTACGCACAACTTCTTGACTTCCTCAAGACATTAACATCCATCAAACTAGCAGCCACAATTCTGAGAGGGGGTTTAAAATAAGAGTATGAGGGAGAGATTTTCTTCAAAGAATACCCATTATCAGAAATGCATGCCATGATTTTCTAGCACCTAGCACATGGTACCTGGCACATGGTAGTTGTTGAATATATATTCACTTTTGGTATGAAATCATATAACTGATTCATTCTTTCACTAAACATTGAGTACCTAATGTGTTAGATTTTGAGAATATAAAAATCAACTACAACCACCCATGGTAGCACATGCCTGAAATTTCAGCTACTTAAGACATTCGGATAAGAGCATTGCAAGTTTGAAGTCAGCCTGTGCAACTTCACAACACCTTGTCTCAAAATAAAAATTTAAAAATTGGGGATACAGCTCAATGGTAGTGCACATGCTTATAGCATGTATGAAGCCCCGGGTTCAATCCCCAGCACCACAAGAAAAAAAAATATCATAAGATTGACAAGTTGAAAAGGGCACTTCAGTATTTCCCCAAATATTGGAAAAGATGAATATGTATTTAAAGAAGACACCAAGAAATAGTGTCACAGGACTCTGACAAGCTGAGACTTTAAAATGTAGATCCTGCTGAATGCAATGGCACATACCTATAATCCCAGTGACTCTGGAAGCTAAGGCAGGAGGATCACAAATTTGAGGTCAGCCTCAGCAACCAAGCTAGGCCCTAAGCAACTTAGTGAGACCGTCTCAAAATAAAAAGAGCAGCAGATGTAGCTCAGTGGTAAAGTGCCTCTGGGTTCAATCTCCAGTACCAGAAAGCAACAACAAAAATATGTAAGTCTTAAAGTTATGGGAAGATAGTAAAAGGAAATGATTACTTTAGAAAGATTAATCTAACAACAAAGTATAAATTGGATGTGATAAAAACTGGAAGCCAGAAGCTCCATTAAGAAACAGCTGAAACAAACAGAAAGATGAGGAAAGAGTAACATGTAGCTCTGGAGCCAGAGAAGGAATGGATTTGAAAAACCTTTAGAAGGTAAAAGTCTTGATACTAGAGATACATTGAACATAGACAATTAAAAGGAAAAGTAAAAAATGACTTAAGATTTATAGTCTGGGGCTGGGGTTGTATGTAGCTTAGTGGTAGAGCATTTGCCTAGCATGGTGAGGCACTGAGTTCAATCCTCAGAATCATATAGGAATAAATAAAATAAAGGTATTGTGTCCATCTACAACTAGAATTTAAAAAAAAGATTTATAGTCTGGGAAGACAGATGCATAGTGATACACCATTACCTATGATATGAGAACAGAAGTGAATTACTCCTCCTAATTATTCATTTAAAATGTTTATTGAGTATTTATTGTGTATGAAGTATTTGAGATGCACAAAGAAATTAGCAAAATTCCCTACACTTAAGGATCTCAAAATTTAGTGGAGTGAGATAGAAACAGTTTCCATATAATAAAATAGACATGAAGCTAGTTGCCATGGGTCCCCAAACCCAAATTCCTATGTTGAAGCTCTAACCCTTTGTGTATTGTATTGGAGATAGGGCCTTTAAAGAGGCCCTAAATGAGGCCATAAGGTTAGAGTCCTGATCCAACAGAACAGAGAGAAGGCAACCTTGAGCAAGCCAGGAAAAGAGCTCTCACCAGAACCTTACCATGCTGGCACCATGCTGGTACTTCAGCCTCCAGAACTGTGAGGAAAAAAATTTCTATTGTTTAAGACATCCATGTCTGAGATTTTTGTTATGCAGCCCTATTTAAGATAAATGATATATACACATTTGAGGAGCATTTTAAAAAGAATAGTCATGATGTCAAACTCTGCAGAGATCTAGCAGGGAAAGACTGCTTTGGTAAATAGATCAGCAATGACACTAGTGAAAGTAGTGACTAGTGAAAAAGAATGACATTTCACCTTTAAGTTTAGGTTCATGATCCATTTAGAGTTCAGACCTGTATACAGTATGAGGTATAGGTCAAAACTCACTTTTTTTTAAGTATGGGTCTTTAATTATTCTAGCACCAGTTTTGAAAAGCCTATCATTTTGCCATTGATTTGCTGTTGCACTATTGTTGAAAAAATCAACTGCTCAAATAATGTGAGTCTACTTTGAGCTCTGTTCTGCTCCTTGCACCCTCATTATGTGTCCATCCATTCACCAAATACACTGTCTTGTCACCTTAACTTTATAGTTAGTTTTGAAATCAGACAGTGTGGAGTGCAACTACTTTGTTCATCTTTTCCAATATTTGGGGAAGGGAGTGAAATATAGTCCTCATATTGCTCTATATGAATTTTAGAATCAGCTTATTTTATCTAAATAAAAAAAAGTCTTAATAGGATTGTCATTGGAATTGTATTGACTCCAGATAATTTGGCAAGGAAATGCCTTGTTAATGTTGAGCATTCCAATTCCTAAACACAGTACCTCAGTCCATTGGCTTATTTCTTTGATTTATTTTATCGGTGCCTCACAGTTCTCAGCACACATTTGCTGCACAATTTTATATAGCTTATGCCTATTTTGTGGTATTTTTGGTGCTACCATAAATGGTTCCTTTATAATTTGTTTCTATTTCCAAATATTCATTGCCATTATGCAGAATAAGTGCAGTTGTTTTATATTAACCTTATGTCCTGCAACCTTACTAAACTTACCCCTTAGTTGTACAGCTTTACTGAAGGTTCTTTGATATCTTCTATACAGACATCACGTCATCTACAGATAAGTTTTGTAACTTTCCAATTTCTCTGTGTTTTTTCTTTTTATACATCTATGTTCATTAGTGATACTGATTTTGGTATCAGGGTAAAATAAAATGTGTTGAGAAGTGATCTATCCTCTTTTATTCTCTGGAAGAATTTCTGCATTTCTTCCTCCTATACTTCTATCTGGTCCTGATGGAAAATTTCAAACTTTGAAATCCCCAAATCCAGGGGTTGGGCTGTAGCTAAGTGGCAGAGTGCTTGCCTAGCATGTGTGAGGCACTGAGTTTGATCCTTAGCACCACATAAAAATAAACAGAAAAAGATGAAAGAAAGAAAGAAAGAAAGAAAGAAAGAAAGAAAGAAAGAAAGAAAGAAAGACATGCTATCCGTCTACAACAAAATTTAAGAAAAAAAGAAAAGAAATTTTAAAATCCTGATGATTTTAAATTATAAATTCAATCTTATTAACTACAAAACTATTCAGTTCTTAAGTTTTCAGTTTGTATTTTCCAAGAAATTTATCCATTGTCAAGTTGTCAAATTTATAAACATGAAGATTTTGTTCTGTTTACTGAAGTGCTGGGGACTGAACCTAGGGCCTCATGAATGCTAGGCAAGCACTCTTATCACTGCACTACATCCCCAGACCATCCAGTTCATAAAGTTGTTTTTAATATATATTTTTTTAAAAGCAGGTATAGAACCCAGGGCTGCTTCACCACTGAGCCACATCCCCAGGCCTTTTTATTTTTTGAGATAGAGTCTTGCTAAGTTGCTTATGGCCTCACTAAATTGCTGAGGCTGGCCTCAAACTTGCGACCCTCCTATCTCAGCCTCCTGAGTTGCTGAGATTACAGGCATGTGCCACTGTGCCTGGCCTTAATATTTCCTTATTCTTTTTAATGTCTAGAGGAGCGATTATGATGTCCTCTCTTTTAGTCCTAATAATGGGAAATTGTGAATTCTCTTTTTTGGTCAGTCTGACTACAGGTTTATTGATTTTTATTAAACTTTTTTGGGGTTTTTTGGTTGTTGTTTTTTTTTTCTTTTTTTGCAGTGCTGGGGATCGAACCCGGGGTCTTGTACTTGTGAGGCAAGCACTCTACCAACTAAGCTATATCCCCAGCCCCAATTTTATTAAACTTTTTAAGGAACCAATTTTTGGTTTGATTGATTTTTTTCTGATTTTGTTTTCAAAGTCATTGATTTCCATTCTAATATTTATTACTTTCTTCTGCTGGCTTTGGATTTAGTTTGCCCTTTTTCTCATGTTTCTCAAGGTGGAGTTTAGATCAGTGACATCATTGATTACTGTTCCTCCTTACCATGTATGTACTTAATGCCATGACTTTCTTTCTAAGCATTGCTTTTGTTGCATCCCACAAATTCTGACACACTGTGTTTTCTTTTCATTTTCTATTAAATTCCAAATATTTTGTATTTCCTTTATGAATTCCTCTTTGACAAGGATATTTAGAAATGTGTTTTCAATTTCTACATATGTGTGGATTTTCAAGATATTTTTCTATTACTGATCTCTAGTTTAATTCCATAATGATCAGAAAACACACTCAGTATGATTTTAGTTCAAGTTTTGTTTTAGGGCCAGATTATGTACTATCTTAGTGAATATTCCAAATGTACTTGAAAAGAATGTGTACTCGACCATCATCAAGAGGCGTGTTTTCTAAATATCAGTCACAAAGAGTTGGTTGATAGTTGATGTACTGTCTACTAATTCTATTGATTACTGTAATCCTATTGATTAAAGTCTCCAATTTTAACTGTGGGTTTATTTCCTTCTCCTTTCTATTAATTTGTGCATCATGTATTTTCAAACTGTTATTACATATATACATATTTAGGACTTATTACATACATACATATTTAGGACTGTTGTTATCTTCTTAGTGAAGTAACCTGTTTTTCATTATGTAGCATCTTTATTTATATCTGGAAATAGTCCTTGTTCTGAAGTGCACTTTATCTGATACTAATATAACCATGTCAATTTGAAAACTCTAATTTTTCTGATACCAGGGATTGAATCCCCGGGTCCTTAACCACTGAGCCTCATCTCCAGTCCTTTTTATTTATTTATTTATTTATTTATTTATTTTGAGATAGAGTCTTGTTAAGTTGCTTTTACGGCCTCACTAAGTTGCTAAGGCTGCTCTCAGACCTGGAATCCTCTTGCCTCAGCCTTCTGAGCTGCTGGGACTACACATATAAACCACTGTACCCAATGAAACACTAATTTTTTAATTGGTTTGATGAGATGAGAGACATTTCAACTTATTTGTAAATATGAGTATCACTGGAAATTTTAACACCCTAGTGTTCAAACCACTGTAAATTTGTAGTGTTTTTGGTAAGCACTATATATGAAAGAAAAAATTTTTCTAGGGAGGGAGGGATTTATTGGACTTTTGAAAAAGAATTTCCAAATATTTAGAACTATTTGTCAGCTTACACTCACCTAGAGAAAATACTGAAAAGGATAACTAAAAAATTAAAATCTTTTCAAGAAATGACTATTACAAAACATTGCTAGGAAAAGATACTGAAACTCATTTTGGAACTAAAATACATTGTTTCATTCCCAACACAGATACCTCATCCAAGAGAAAAAGATATCTAGGATCAGAGGCTGGAGAATGTTATTTTTATTTAGTCTACAAAAACATTCTAATTTCATATTTGTGCACATATTTTAGGAGTTTTTCTTTAGGATCTGTCTTTTAATGTGTTTTTTTGTTTTGTTTTTTAGTACTAGGAATTAAACCTAGGGTCCTGCATCTGCTACACAAGTGTTCTACCCCTGAGCTACATCCCCAGTCCTTTTTAGATTTTATTTTAAGACAGGGTCTCACTAAGTTGCCCCAACTGGTCTCAAACTTGTGATCCTCCTTCCTCAACCTTCTGAATAGTTAATGTGATTTTTAAAATTGTATGCGTAACAGAAAACTGGTTCCAATCAAAGTTTCATTATTTGATTTTATAAATCGTGTACTTTTGAAATTGGTTTTTGTAAAAATAAGACAATGTGAATCATGTTAAACCAAAAGTAAGATGTAAACTAAAATAAAAATGGACAGACTAGGTAGATTTCCAACAAGGTGAACCTAACACCAGAAAAAACATAATGAGCAGGCATGAAGAGGGTTAAAATGACTTCCTACCCATGGCCACTAGGTGGTGCAAATATTTGGCAGGACTTAAATTTTAATGACCTAATTACTCAAACCTTTTAAGAAAAATTGTCCAATAAATTAAATTTCTTGCCTCTAGGAGAAAATGTATCTTTTTCTTTCATTTGTGTGTGTGTGTTCTTTGGGGCTATAGAGTGATTTGTATGTATACATGTGTATCTTTGTTGTTTTTTTATTTTGTTTTTGCTCAGCATAAATGTGTTGAACTTGCATATTTTCCAGATATCCTAGCTCCTGAGCCAGAAGCACCCTGCATGACTGCTGGGTTTATGGTGGTGGTGATGATATGTGCCTTCATAGTTCTAGAGTTAACTCAATTCTACCATTGCTAAGGAAAAAGCATAAAAGTGAAGTACTACAAGAAAAATCTATCCCCCAAATATTGTAGCATGAAACATACCAAATTTCTGGCCTAAGATGCTAGGAATTCTTCCAGAGCCATGATGAGTACTTACTTGAATTAGGGGGCCAGGAATCCCGGTATTCACTACCTGCTTGCATTCTGGGTGACTTGCCCCAAACCTTCGGAGCCACACAAAAATACAGGAATCATGATCAATGGAAGAACTTAACCAAGAACTTAAATTATATAAAATATACATATTTTTTATATATATATAAATATATATTTTCCTATTTATTACCTCTTCCACAAAATACAAAATTTAACACATTTATCTTATTGATACTTGTGTCAATTTATGAAAAGTTTTCTAGTTTCCAATGCATTTTCCATATATTTTCTCATCCAAGGCCAACTTTATCATGAGGGGAAAAGGGAGAAGAATAAGCAGTAAAGAGAGATCATGCGGTCAAGAGCCAAATTAGACAACTACACAGCTGCTAAGACTAAGAGTTACCACGAATTCCTTCCCTGGATTGTCATACCATGATAAATACAGTTCCACTGAGAAGAAAACCAAAGAGCAAACCAACTGGAATCTTCAGCAGGGTCTTATATCTTTTAGTCCTGCCTTCATCTAAATTAAAATTCATAAAACTAAGCTTGCTCATGGAGCTTGCTTAAGCAAAATATTGCAACAAGAGAATTACCTTTCTTTCTTGTTTCTTCTGTGCCTCCATGATGTGCAGACGCTCCATGAGGCTGGAGATGCCCTGCTCCAGGCTATCAATGGTGTGGTGCTGAGGATCATGGCCACTGAAGCTGTTGCGCAGGCTGCGGAGAGCATCTCGAACAAGCTGCAGGTCACTGGTCTGTGGACAAAAATTAGGAACTGTTGCCATGGTACAGCGCCACATTATTAGTCATATCCCAATCACTGGACTTAAGAAGATAAAGAAGAAAGATATATTTTTTACTTCTGTGGAAGAAAGTTTTCTCCTCAGAGACAGGCCTACTGTTTGTCCACTAATTCTTAATTTTAGGTAACTAAGTGCCTCACATTAGGGAACTAGAAGCAGAGTTCACTGGGAATGGCTGGGACACTGTTCTGGTTTCAGCCAGAAGTCGCAGGTCTGTATTGTAATCCCAGGAACCTACCCCTCTGTGGGTGATGGAAGCAGCTCCTTTTCCTGCCGTTGGAAGGAGAAAGCCATTGCTTTGAGAACTGTGACTGTTGTAGTTGGTCACCTAAAGCAGCCAGAAGAAATGATGCCTGTTAAAGGGGAAGTTCTGAACCAAGATGCCTTGTTTTAATTTTCTTCTTTACATTTATCACTTCCTGACTGAGTACATAATTATTTGTTTAATATCTCTGTAAAAATGTAAGCTTCACAAAGTGCTGATGTGTTCTCCCTTTTGTTCCCTTCTAAATCAATGCTACACTCAATGCTTACAAGGCATGGTGAATGGAGAATGAATGAAAGCAAACCTTGGCCTGGAGGCCAGCCTCTGTCACAGTCACTGGAGAGTCTTAGAATGCTACTCCTGCACCTCTTGTCTTTGCTTTATAACAAAATGAGAACAGTTTAATATTTTTTGAAACTGACTCTGGGCCAGGTTGCTCTAACAGGACCACATTAGTTATTTACGTGGATTATGTCAGTATTATTTCCATTTTCTAGATAATCTTGCACTTAGGGCTCATCTTAAGGTCACACAGTGTAGACACAATAAAGTTGGAATTTGGAACCAGGCATTTTTTATCCTGGAACCTGCATTCTTAACCCCCTCCCCATATAGCCTCTCAGAAAACTGTCCTGTGGCATTGGTTCAGCTCTTGGTGACAAACAGAATCTCCCTCTTTGCCAGGAAATGTGGAAGAGAAAACACAAAGTTCAAGGTTACCTCATCTGCCTCTCTTTTCATACAGTGAGCCAAAAGGACATCTTTGTGTTCTAGTTCGCGTTCTAGATCCACCTGCAAAACACAGATTAAATCAGAAAAGGATTTCTTCAGGCCAAAGGGACAGGAAAGTCAGTGGCTGATTATGTTCCAACCTGCTGGTAACTGGCATCCGAGAGTTTCCGGAGTGCATCTTCCAGCTTAGCCTGGTGCTGCTGAAGGAGGCGATCCTTCTGCCCCAGCTCTTTCTGCAATAGAGACAATGCTTTCAGATGGGTGGTGAAACCCTTTGTAATGCAATTACACACAGTCTCAGTGGGCAGGCCTTTCCCCAAGCTATACCAGGAAGGCTTGACACGCCAGAACAGCCTTACACAGTGCAAAGGATTCTTGGAAGAAGAGGACGAGAACTGCTGTTTGCAAGAGGCCCACTATGTGCCATCCAGGCTAGTTAGAGATAAAGATAAAGCTGGAACAAAAGTTTTCAGACTCCAGGTTCTGTTCCTCCTAGCAATGCTATCTATTCTTCAGGGCTTCAAGGAACAAAGAAAAAGCTTTCCTTCCAGAAAACAAGGATGAGAACAGAATACATAAGTGTTCCTTGAGCAACAGCAACAATGGGCTATTCATAAAAGGTCAGGGGGAAGACATTTCCAAACCAATATTCATTCTTTTTTTCCCAATATTTATTCTTACTTTATATTCTCCTAAGAGTCGGTTCCTCTCATCCAGCTTCCTCTGCAGATCCACCTGCAATGATATAAAGAATTTACTGGCATGTGCAGAAACATTGCTGGAAACAAGCTTTGGTAACCAGTATTAATGTTGGCAGTTACAACATATAGCACAGAGAGGGTATAGTTATGATAAAAACACAGTTTCTCTCCATGTCTTTAAGTAAGATAATCAGACAACAGAACCACAATTTTGCCTCACTGTCCCCAAACTTGAAGAATTCAAGGACCTTCCTGCCCAGTGTGGTATGGGCTTTCACCTAGGAACAGAAATGAATCTGATGGGGAATAAAGATAACTACAGACACTAAGGGCAAGCAAGATAAAGAAACATCTGGATGGCAGATCTATAAGGAATTCATATGAATCCTATTCAGCTAAGGGATCTCGCTGAGGTCCGAGCTCACACATGTGACTCACATTCTGGTTCTGCAGTTCATCTTTGTCCATATTTGCCCTCAGTAGTTCTTGTTTGAGCTGAAGAACAGCTGTGTCCTGCTGAGTCAATCTCTGTTGCAAGGCATCCTGGGAGAAAAGTATACTAATTATTATAGTCTCAATTAATCAATTAGTCAATTATTATCAAAAGTTAGTAAATCCTTGACAAGCATGAGTTCTGGTAAATTGGGAGACAAAAGAAGGATAAGGATCTTGCAATAAGAAGCTGACATCTGTCCTTTCTGAGGACACTAGCATCCATTGTCTTACCAACCTGAGTGAACCTGATTTTTCCTCTACCTACCACTCATTCCTACACTAAACTTCATTCCTGACAGCCTGGTGTCCAGAGAATGGGATCAGATAAACCTAAATTCAAATTACAAGACTACCACTTACTACTTTTGTGACATTGACCTTGGACAATGAACTCTCCCTTCTCCCACCCTAGCTTTCTCGTCTATGTCTTGGGCATATAAATACTGCATCTAGTTTAGCTCTTTTTCCCTCTACCTCTCTGCACAGTAGTCCCCATTTCCCAGAGGGATAGTCCTATCCCTGCCCACCACTCTTCTCACAGATAATCCCAGGAAGCACTCGCACTCTGGTTTCCAGAGCCACTTCCATTTGCTTCCATTGGCTTCCAAAGCCTATTCTGGACCAGGATTGGGATTATATTTCCACTGTTAAAGTGTTCTTGGACTGATGTTTCCTCCTTCCAATTTCAAGGATCTTACAGCTTTAGGCTGTCTTTACCTCAACATGAACCATCTTAGTTCCTACCATGCCTAGGAAAAGGTAAGCTGGAGGTACTTACTTGTAAGGGCCAGCTGTAACACATTCCTCCAATCCTGGTAATTGGAGGAATGGAATTACTGGGCTGGGGCTACCCTCAGTATATTTAACCTGACTTTTCTCTGCAAAGAATGGTGCAGGACCTGAACAATGTGGTAGCCCATTCTTAATTATGCTGACTGCCATGACAGTACATGGCAAAAGCAGTCTAAGATGTCCTTGGCATTGGTACTTTAGCAGAACATTTGCAAAGTGTGCTCCATGGGATGTTAATGAGTTACAAGAAAAGGTTCTTTTATGGTTAATAATTCTAAATTTGTTCAGGTCAACCTCTTTATGACAGACCTCAGATCCTTTAACATGCTATTATCTGCTGTGAATCTTCTAGATACCATGGCATTTCCCAAACTTATTTGACCATGAAGCATATTTGTGTTTTGAAATGGTTACAAAATATACTTTGGAGGATGCGGCTGAGTTACAGTCCAGGCCAGTCCATGAATGGGTATGCAAGGAAGAAGGGAACAGCAGAGGCTTAAGAATATCTTCTTCTACTTCTGGGTATTTATTCAGCATATAAATCCCACTTAGATGAAGTAACATATATTCATGGTTATTAGCTAGATCACTGTTGGTATTAGCAAAAGATTGGAAAATAAAATACCATCAATAGAAGTATAATTAAATACATTAGCATATATGCATAGATTAGAATACTATGCAAGTATATAAAAGACCTAGGAAGGTCTTTACTGAAACAGAACTATCTACAGGATCCCTTGTTAAGTGCAAAACCAAAGTGACAAGCTGTATTTACAGTGTACTACTATTTGGGTAAAATATACATATGTGTATTTTACAATATACATCCACAATTGCTGATAATTGATAAGTTACCTCCAGGAAAGAGAACTAGATGACTGGGGAGACAGAAATGACAGACAGACTTTTCATGATCTGTCCTTTCATACCTTTAAACCATTTGAATGTTATTAACTATTCCAAAGCTAAGTAAGTAAAAATTTTTCTTTGGGGAAAAAGAGGACATTCTTTCATTTTGAGAAGGAGTGCTTTACACGTGGAAACAATTGAGGTGGCACAGAGGGAAGTGGTAACACCATGAATCATAACTACCAGACATAAACCTCAGCAAAACAAAGATATTCCTCAACATGTCTCACTTCCCACCCACAATAGCACAAAACCCCTAGCAAAGTTAAAGACCCCTAGCAAATTCCAACGATTCTCCTAGCACCCAACTCTTGCCACTCACCAATAGACTACTTTACCTTCCAGAGACTTTATTTAAAGAATTAAATACTTCCTTTTTACCTTTATACCCTGTAAGTTTCTGGCTTCTTGTTTACATTTCAGCAGCTCTTTCTGCAAACCAAATATAGTTACATCAGATGGTGGCATCTGGGTAGCTTCAGAACCATTACCTCATTCTGTCAGCAAGAAGACAAAACCCAGTTGACCATTCTATGAACAATTAACCCTCTACTGAGGCAGACAGACATCGTCTAGTAAGCAGTAAAGGCTGATCCACAGAAACAAGAACAGGACCTATTCCATTCTTCTCTGTGGCACCTCAGCTCAACTGCCCAGAAACACTCTTGCCAAGAAAAAAAACACCCCATCAATCTCCAGAGGCTCTCTATATTTTGCAATCTTTACCAACAGGAAAATCAAATCATAATAATCTAAATCCCTCTCGCTGAAATATATAACCATATCTGAATATGCCTATCCCCCTGTCATTAGATAATTATCTCAGTTCATAAGGTTCATCTAAGGATTGGAGAGCTTCTAGACTCCATTTTCTTCTTTTCCTAATGTATCATATTAACCATTTAATTAACATATCCAAAATGGGATTTTTTTGTGAGTGATGCTACTGGGGATTGAACCCAGAAGTCACACCCGAGCTCAGAGCCACTGACCCACACCCTTGCTCTTTTTATTTTGAGACAAGATCTCACTAAGTTGCCCAGGCTGGTCTCAAACTTGTGGCTCTCCTGCCTCAGCCTCCAGAGTCACTGGGATTATAGGAGTGTGCCACCACACCAGGCTCTAAAATGGTATCCTTAAGCTGGACTCCACAGCTGGAATCAAAAATTACCCTATTAAAAATTCACATCTGTGAATGCGTGTGCATGCACACAGGTATATTTCTTGGGAAAGGATTAATGTCTTTAGTCCTGTACTTATGACTCAAAAAAATTAAAAACCACTGACCTAAAAGAATTCTACAAAGTACTCATTAAAAGACAACATTGATACTAGATCCATTTTTTCCTTTAATTAGAAAAGAAAAACTATGAAATATTTCAAACATATAGAAAGGTACAACCAATTATAACACATATATCTATTACCCACCACCAAGATTTAAATGGTGTTACCTTTTTTCACATGTTTTGGATGTATCTCTGCCTTTCAATTAAAGACATAATGCAGGTAGAGATACAGCTAACATCCTGATTCTCATCCCTTTCCCTCCAAAACTGTCTTGACATTTGTGTGTAACATTCCCATAATTTTTTTCAAAGGGTAAAATGTACATATCCTGACATACCTTTAGGTCCTGATTCTCCACCATACTCTGATCCAAACGACTTTGGATTATAACCTGAATATAAGACAAAGAGATGATTATGCAACTATGCTATGAAATTCAGAAGCCACTTTGTTCAACAAATATTTATCAAGCACCTCCTAGATATCAGCTCTGCACTGAGGATACAAAGAAGAGGAAGCAGTTCCTGCCTTCTGATGGAAACAGGCCTAAAGTGCAGCAAGTAGTACAATATGGATAATGCTCAGAATAAGTATGAGTGTATTGGGAGCAGGGGATAAGATAAAGGGAAACAGAAAAATGGTGAGAGATAAAGGTGTAGGAGAAAATAGGGGCCAGATCATGAAGGGCCAGTGAGGGAAATAGGGAATTGATTAAGTCTTATACAAAGAGATAACAAAATGAAGTTGACCTCTAGGAAAATTATTCTTGTTATTTTATAGAAAACAAATTAGAGGAAAGAAGAGGAATCAGGAGAACCAGTCAGCAGGACACTAGAATGCTGGATGAATGCCTGAATAAATGAGTGGCTATAAGAATGGAGACAACTACATGTAGAGGGAAGGATCAGAAAGGATTCAAGGAAGACATCCAACTTCTGTTTGGGACATTTGGGTAGATGGAAGAGATGTACAGACATCCAAAAGGACAAGCAGTTTTGGCAGTTGGGTGGAAGACAGAAAACTGTTCAATTTAGGATTCACTAAAATTGAGATGCTTATATCACATATAAATGGTAACAATCAGAGGCAGTTGCATATTGCATATACAAATCTAGAACTCCATAGAGAGCTTTGAGCTGCAAATACAAAAATGAGAAACAGATGGGAAGTGAGGAAAGACATGGAGACAGACAATACTGCCCAGTGGATGACATAGGACAGATGAGGACCCAGAGTGGAACACTGAGGGGCACTAACGTTAAGACACAGGCAGTAAAAGAGAAGCTTCAAAGGGGTCCCTGTTTTGTCACTACCATATCTTTAGCACCTTGAAACAGTGCCCGGCAGAGTCAACAACAAATGTTGACTGAATGGATGAAGAAACCAGGAAAGAGTCATCCAAAATGTAGGACAAAATCTAGCAAAAGTTAGAGTCAGGAGAGCGTGGATTTCAAGAAGGTATGGTTACAGGGTCAAAAGCTAAGAATAAGTAAAATACATATACCAGATTAATGTTCAATTACAAAAGATGAAGCTCACCAGTTGTTCCTCAGGATTGGCGCCTGGTTCACAGAGGGCCAAGGGCCTCTCCTGTTCATCTTCAGGTAAGGATCCATTGAGCAATAAGGCCTGAATAACCACAAAGGCAGAAAGAAACTTAACTTCCCATCAGATGGCTTAGTCCAGAGATGGGCTTGGTAAGCTCACCCCAAATTGAAATCACAATCTGGCTTCCTCTAGAAATCTCCTTGGTAATTTCTTGCTCCCTAGATACTTCCAATTCCTTTCCTTGAGACCAGCTCCTCTTGTCAGACTATGCTCTAGGCCTCTTTCACTTCTCTGTATACAAATGAACCCTCTGCACCTAGGCTCCTTAGCCCCACAGAAGATCTAAAAACAAATCTTACCTTTGGAAATAACAGGGCACATTACAAACCAGAGCTGCTCAAATTGCTCAAGCTAGAAAGGGTCTAGAAGCAGTGCAAAATTATCCTGGATTAGAAAAGTGTATCATAATGACTTATTTGGAATACACTGAGAACACTGACTTGAGATTGTTTGATTTTTGCTTTAGTAATTCTTCATTTTTATTCCTTAAGGCAACCTGGATAGAATAAGAAAAAGACTTCTTTACAAAGATGTCCTCATTCATTTTAATTCCAGACTGTTTGCATTAGAATATTAGGGGGTTGCCAGGAATCCCAGCGACTTCAGAGACTGAGGTAGAAGTACGACAAGTTCAAGGCCAGCCTTAGAAACTCAGCAAGACCCTGTTTAAAATTTTACAAAATAAAAAGGGCTGGGGAATATAGTTCAGTGGTAGAACACTCCTGGGTTCAATCCCCAGCACTGGGAAAAAAAAAAGTGGGTGGAGTGGGGGTGGCAGATTTACCCTGAAGCTCCAGCTTTAGGGTCCCTATGTGTACTTTCTCCCAAGATCCTATACCTTATTCTTAAAGTTGAACCCCTCCCCCAAATTGTATATTCAGCATTCCCAAAACTTGAATCTGTCCCTTTAGGAAGGTATTATGAGACCTATCAGACCTGTGAAAGATTGTAAATGTGTTCCTATTTTATAACAAAATTCTGCCTCAATTCAAAAGAGAAGAGATACAGAGGTTATATCCTGGTTCAAATGATATAACACAAATTCATCATGTTGATAAAGAACATTTTAAAGTCCAGTCAATGATTGATCTACTAAATACTAATAATAAAATATTAGTAAATCAAATTAATTTGGTTATTTCATGGGGTTACGGAGAGAAGCACAGACATGTACAAGAAGTTCCAGAACTATAAGAGAGCTAAGGGAGAGCAGTACAGAAATAGTGACTAATGGCAAATTGTTCAACAAGTTCTAACTAAAGCATACTAATAAGTCAGAAATCCTCAATGTGGCTTAGCATGCAATTTGTTTATCCCTGAAAGAGTTAAGAGGTCCAGTGGATGCTGTGAGCCCTTTTGTATTCTACAATGGAACTGAATTCTCATTGTGATCATGTGCCTATGAATTAAAACTCCCATTTTCAGGGAATATTAAGATGCTGACTTTTGGCCTGTCAATTATCTTCTCTCTCTGTTTAATCTGCCATCAAATTTCTCCTAGGATAAGAAGTACAAACCAAATCAAGAGCTTAACTGATGGATATATATGTTCATACAATGCAAATTATCCTGGGAAAAACCTGGCTGGGTATAATCCCAAAGTTCTCTATGGAATACTTCCTAGTCAAGCACAGGGGGAAAAAAAAAATTCATTAAGATATTCCTTAATGGAATGGCAAAAAAGGGACCCAAAAGGCCTCACAAGCCAGATGTTTTTAAAATATGGAGCAAATAAGGGAAAAACCAATAACTTTCTTTGGGAATGTTAAGGCAGTAAACATTCCTCCAAACATTCCCCTAACCCTTCTCAGTTCCTGGGGATACATTATGCAAATTGCTTTACCACAGCACCAATCTCCTTTTTTCCTTAGGAACCCTTTGTGTCCCCACCCTGTTGCTGGCTGGCTGGGAGCACACCCTCCATCGCCTGCCGGCTGCCAGAGCCACACACATAATGTGGGCTTTGTTTATGTGTCCATAAATATTTCACAATTCAGAAGCAGTGCAGTTCCCAGCACAAACAGAAAGGAATAGTCCTAGGCAATTTCAGGGTCATCAGCACACTACAAGGGCTCCCCCAAACAGGGATGGTCACACAAAGACAGAAGATTGAGGGGGTCATTCAGGGTGGGAAACATGTCAAGTGGGTCAGCCAGTCTCCGAGGGAGATTTGCTGAGTTGACATTGCAGGTACAGGAAAAACTGAAGGGCTTTGTTGCTCAAGGAAAACCTCTTCTACCTGATCATTATGCCTTGCCATCTGCTTGCAAATGCAGTAGGAGTGGGCTAAATTCCTTAGCTAGAGGAAAGTAGAAACCTGACGGCATTACTGGCTGTTCCTCCACCTTTCCTGTCAAAAAATTCCTGGGAGAAAATTCCTGACTATTCACAGTGTCATTCTTGGCTAAAAGCTGCAATTGCACATCGACAGCCACCTAAAGAAGCCTACCTGTGAAGCAGTCAGAATACGTGCTTGATAGGGCCTGGAAATGGCCCCCAAGTTTGCAGAAATCCTAACATCTGTGCTACAAACAGTCCACAAAGTCCATTTAAAATACTCACATATTAGCAATTTTTGCTTTTTGTGTACTACTCTACCTAAATTCCCTCATTCAACTGTGACCTCATACAAAACTAAAATCAGGTTTTTTTCAATTTATACTAGTGTCTTAAAAATAATCATCAATCGGTGCACTGAGGACAAACTACAAGAGAAAGAGCTACCTGTAGTCCTGATATCATTTTCTTTGCTTCCTCCATTTCTTTTTCTAAGTGTTCTTGTTGTTCCAACAGCTGTTCTTCCCATGAGGTCTCCAGATAGGTTCCAGGGCTCCCTGGCCGCCAGTTTCGGGATAATGGAGAGTCTGTCTCCTCTACAAAATGAAAGGAAGGGGTATAGTTCATGTTGAAGGAAACTGATTTCCGGCAGAAAGCGTTCACAGAGTGGTTTACAGGTTCAGGTCACCTGCCTTCTGAACCTGTCCTCAGAGACAAACTGAACTCTCCACCAGGTGGGGTTGTGAGGCATAAGGAACTGGCTGTTAACTCAGGTTACAGGCTCAGCAAAGCATCACTCACTCTGTTTGGGAAAACTGTCTTAAACTCTTAAGAAGCAGTAGAACTGCCACCATCAGAGTCTTAATTCTCTATAACTGGCATTCCCAGAGCCTGATTTTACCAGATACAAAGAAAGGAACTTTCAGATGTAATGAAAACAAAATTTGTTGGTTATGCTAGAGTTTTAGAAGGAAGACCATGATTCAATATTTCTTTGATTCCTTTGCATCATAACTGAACCCCTTTCACATATAATACTGTGTGAGTCACACAGGAAACAAACTAATAAAAGCATACTTCTAAAACTGTTTAATATCACTCCCTGGTTTTATTTCCCTACCCTTAAGGCTTCTTTGCTCTGGTTTCCTTGTCTATTTTATCTTAATTGTATGCACAGTAACTTAAAAATGCATTATGGAAAACAAAAGGGTATAAACTCTTTGATAAAATGTCTTTATTCATAAAAGGAGTATAATAATTCCTCTGGGTTGTGGTAAAGATTAAAAGAAGTAACTTATGGGTGGAGGATGTAGCTCAGTGGTAGAGCACTTGCCGAGCATGCACAAGGCCCTGGATTCAATCCCCAGCACCATAAAACAAACAAACAAAACAAAAACACTTTATGTGCAGGGACTGGTGGTACCTGGCTGGGAGCAGGCACACAATAAATATTTTCCTCCTCCCTCTGCGAGGCTCCAGGAGTTTCTGAGTCAGTAGCATGACTGAATTTTTGGCCCTAATGCCAGGGCTGAGGGGTAAGAGACTATGGAAAATTTTAATTCCAGTATTTCTTCCAAAGGCTTTGGTTTCATTACAACACTTATGAGTGAATGAAATTCAATGTAATTTTCGTGCTATGCTTCTTCTTTGCTTTTCTTTATGTTTAGGTAAGAAAAAAGGGAGACAAATGAGACTGACTATGGAGAAGTCTAAACAAAGGGAAGTCTTCGTGGTCCTCTCTATAGCCCTTGTGTCAAACCTGAGGTAGACTTGCTCTTAGAGATGCATGTTCTCAGACATCTCTGTTCAGACTCTACATTCCTGGCCCTAATTTAAGTTAGGAAAGAACCAACTTTATTTGTAAAAAATAGGAATAATAAAAGTTGTTTACCTGACTGTCCCTAAAGTCCTTTCCTGATTAAAAGGTAGCCAGGTAGGGAAGGGCCTGCCTATGCTGTTGCAAGAGTTTTGATGGCTAGAATATCAGAAAGGACAGTAAGAGGATAACTATATTAACTGGTTCTTAGGTATTAAAGCCCTCCACAGCTGGCTCTACATGCATAGATCACAGAGAGGGACAAGGCCAGGGAGCTTAGAGGTAGATAATCAGGACCTCCAAACTCTTCAAGCTCAGGGACTTCCCTTGAGCCAACCCAAGCAGGCAGACAATACCTGTTCTGTTCTCTATTCCTTCAGAAGGAATAATCACAAAATCTGCCTTCTCCTCTGACTGGGTTATAATGGATTCACTCTTTGCACTGTGAACTGGACTGGGTGAAGTCAGGCTGTGATTGAAGAAAAAGGAAAAGAAGCAATTACTACAGTTGTTCAGAAGCCAACTTTCATAATTTATCCCAGAGACAAGTCTTAATCATCTTACCCATAGTGCCTAACACAGCATCTAACCCATAGTAAGAACTATGTGTTAGATGATGAACATGATGAATGAATAATCCAGTTGTTTAAAGTCTTTTCCACAATAAGGTTACCTTTAAGCATCACTGACTGAGAAGAAAATTATCAGAATAGGTAATCTTGCATTTAAATAACTCTAAGATTTATTTTGTTTTTTGTTTTTTACTCCCACTACCTCCACCATCACCATCCCCAAGCCTGTATTCTGAGACTAATGCCAGCATGTGTCTTAGTAGCTTATGGAGCTAGGAAAAAATTCTGTTTCCAATACACTGGTCTCTCACATAAGCAATACCAGCAGAGTGATCACAGATCAGCTCTAGGATGATCCCAAAAGAAAGGGTTGGGGACAGGTTGGGGTAGAAATTGCATACAGGTTGAGCAGAGGGGCAGTGATTTATCAACAATTGAGCCAGAAAACAAGGGTAATATGTCAAAAGGAGAAAGATCTACAAGGGGCAGTAGAATAAGGGTTCACTTTCCATCAAAGACTTATTTATATATCTCTGCTCACAGTATTTTCAAATGGTCATCAGAAACCTCTCAATAATTCTTAAGTTCTAATATAACTACTAGTCTTGGAGATTTTCAGGGAAGAAGGATTTTAAATCTCTGAAACCACAGCAAATACCAAGACCAAATGGGAATGTGGGGCTCATGCTTCTATCTGAGAGGGATAAAGGAGTCTGAAGAGTCATTTCTCCCTGCACTGCACCTTGAGAATATCAGCACTGTAACAATCTCAGGGGCTTTGGGGTTTGCAGGCCCAGCCCCCTCTTAGGAATTCCTTCCAAATTCATCACCCAGACAACAGTGAAAGTGTCGAGGATTCACTGACCCACTTAATGTGCCCCTGAAGTCTCCCAGGCTAATCCTCACAACAACGATCAGGAGTTAACATATCATCTTCCTAGAAACCCACAAAAAACAGGAGCCAACCACAATGAGGTAGCCAGAGACTGCAAAACCTCATGTAAAGCAGCCTGAGGACTAGTGTCTTTCCTCCTCAGTGTCCACAGTTGAAGAGCTTTGGGGGACATGACCTCAATGAGTATTTTCTTGCTTCTTAGAACCAAAGGAAAAAGTTTAGTTTCGTGCTCTTGAAATTAAAGAAAGTTGCTTAATCATATGTATAGATCTACAACACAATCAGGCAAAAAGGGTAAGGAGTGATGAGAAATGATGAGTGCTTTCTAGAACTCCTGTTCATCTTTCACCACCTATGCAATCTGACTTTCAGGCCAACATGAATTAGCTGCTGGAAAAGCTCTCAGCTAAGGCTGCTATGTCATTTATAAGAAGATTTATGACTGCTCAGGCCTCAGCATTTACCTCTTATAGAAATGGGAATCCAGGTGCAGAAAGAAGCCTACAACAGTTGTTCCTCTTGGAGGAATAAGGCAGCCCCACTTTCTCAGCTGACAAGGTGCTATGGCTGACATGTTCCACCGCCTGCATTTGGCTGAACCACAGGAGGTAGGTGCCAGACAAAGGGGGAGGGGGAGAATGTAGTGTGAACTTTGGATGCTGGAAAACTGCTTTCCTAAAAGCGCAGACGCATGCTCAGTTCCTCTCCTCCTCCTAAGTGAGTTGTTCCCCATATAAGGGCAGAAGGGGGCGGATGCCTGGATACCCAACCCCACTGGGGGCGTGGCAGAGCAGCCTAAGGAAAACAACATTTCTTCTTCTTGAATTGATGCTGCCTGGGTGAGGCCAGAGGTAAGGACAGGAAACTAGATGGCCAAGTCAAAAAAGGAAGGACCTAAGAGAGAAAAATCCTGAGGCACAGACCAGAGCAGGCCGGGTGCTACCTCCCTAAGTATTTCATGGATAAAAGAGGTGCATTAAATCCCCTGCCTCAGGTCAAAGGAAAGTATTTTAATGCTAATTAATTCTAAGACTTAGGCTCCTCCCTGACTAGTTTAAAAGACCTATTTTATAAACAAAAAAAATCCCCTACTTGCCATCATAATCCTCTCTGAGGTCTGAGAACAAATGATTACAAATCAGGTCAGAGTGTAATATTTTTTAATTCCCACAGGTCTAATATCTCTCCAATGCTAATTTATTAAACAAGAACCCCCCCCCCCAGCAAAGACCTTCCAAATTAGACTCAAATCCAATTTTTTAATGGACGATGGGTGATAAGAGTCCTGTCCCCTCCAGAAGAGCCTCTTTTAGAAGAGACAGAGAGCCTAGGGCCAGTCCTTCCCCTATAGCTGGCTCCAGATGCCTGAAACCACCGTATTTTATAGCTATAATCCCAGGCCAGCAGCCTGTGCTCCCCAGTATAGCGCCACCACTAATCCTCATCTGTGGCCAACAGCATCCTCCAGTCCTGGCCTTGCGCCCACCCATGCCCCCACCTGCAGAGCCCAAGTGACTTCAGCTCACCATTTGACTTGGGTCCCTCCCATGGTCCCCCTCCTGGCTCCGGCTTCAGCAAGCCTGTTTCTCTGCGTGAAGTGGAAGGCTGAGAGTCACAGCGCTCCCAAATTCGGGCATCTCTCCCCGCTCTGGGGCCCGAAGAAGGACTCCACCGACAAGCCAACCCGCGGAGAGGCTGGTCCCGATCGCCGGAGAAAGTAGAAAGGGCAGAGGCAGGCGTCTCGGCCCCAGAGACAGGGATGCTCCCGGGTGTGAAGCGCGCTGTCCCAGCAGCTCAGACTCTGCCGCAGCCCGGCCTCGGAGGAAGCCGCCTCCCCTCGTCGGCGGCCGGTCCCTGGCAGCTGCATCTTGGTCTCCGCGGCCGCGCGGCTCTGGGCATCTCCCGGAGCCGAGGCATCTCAACCCATCTCCGACAGGGAGAGAGGCTCCCGGCGGCTCGGGCAGAGCGTCGAGTCCCTAGCTGCGAGCGTGCGGGCGATTCCGCTCCGCACCGCCTCCCGGATCCCCCCCTCCTCACCCGCCTCCCTCCCGAACCTTCCCAGGCTGTCACACGCGGCGAGGCAGCGCTGGGCTCCTACCCAAGCCTCTCTGGGCAGAGGTAGGAGCGCGGGCCCGGGCAGGGGCGGGGTCCGAGCAGCGGGGGACGGTTTGGAGCCCCAGGATAGGCGGGGGAAGGACGGCGGGTCGGGAGAATCACCAGGAGGGCTCGGTGGTCCTGGTCCTAAGAAGCGCAGATCGGAAATCGCTGCCACTCCACTACGACCCCTCCCTTAGTGGACCGGGTCTAACCCGCAGGTCTGACCCGAAGGGAGCCCAGCCCGGTTTCCCGCAAGAGGGGGAGGCTAGCGGGGTGGAGACTCAGGCTCTCCCCAGGAAACCCGTTGAACGCCCATTTCCTCCCCCCTTCTCCGCGCTTTATGTTTTCTTTCTCTCCCTCCCCGCACCACCCCCTACCAAACTAAGGATCATTTTGCTTCATACAGTGAGAGGCTGGTCCGAGAGGTTTATGGAGCAACAGGCGGGCAGAGCTTCGCCCGGGATTTCCCTTGGAGCAGCAAGGAAAGGGGATAAGACCTGAGGGGCTATCTTTCCTATCTTCGGAGCCACTCCCCTTCCGGAGCACCCACATCTCCAGGTCTCACGGCCTGTCTCAGTCCTTCAGGGGTACCCCCTGGGGCGGGGGCAGAATGTGCCAGGACCTGCTGGGTCCCTGGTAGCTGTGAGAAGTCCACTACTTCCCTGGTCACTTCCTGAAGAAAAGGCAGAGTGTGGACTCTCAGAGAGCTGAGTGAGGGACTAGCAGTAGAAGAAAATGGCACAATCAGGAAGGAGAAGAAAACAAAGAGGAATAAATACAAACTATTCTCCAAACCCTCTCCTAGAACAATGTCTTGAGCAGCCTCCTTTCCACTGAGTCCCTCATTCACACAGTCTCAGAGCTCCAGCCCCCGTCTGAGTCTTCCTGTTTGGAGGAAGGAAGCAAGTGCTTTCAGGAGGAGATCCATTTCCCCATCAATCTCTAACTCAAGTAGGCACTATCAGGCTCAGGAGAGTAAAAGGCCTGTAGACGGTAGGAAGCAATAGATCTCAATATACAAAGGAAACATCTTTTGATTCTGTACCAAGTGACAGTCCAAGCAGCAAGCAAAAAGCAATGGTTCAGACTGTCATTAAAAGCACACCTATTGCTCAGTGGATATGGGTTTGCTTTGGCAGTGATGAAGATGTCTTCCAACCGGATAGAGGTGATGACTGCATACTATGAATGCACTAAATTGTACACTTCAAAATGTTTAATAGTTGATGTGCATGCATTTTATAAATAAAAAAGCACGCCTCTTAAATATAAAAATTATAAAGTTGATCAGGGTTACAAGTATATTAAAATGCTGAAAAGAGTTCCATATGACCTCAATAATTAGGAAATGATCTGTCAAAATAGTATGGAATTTTATAAGGGAAAGACAGAAACAAATATATACAAGGAATAATTAGGCTTAAAAAGAATAGACTTCACTGGCTTAGGGTAGGAGAAAAGTCACTACAGCTTAAATATGATTCAGCAACAAAATGAAATTAGTAAATAAGCTAACACAATCTGAGGATGTATTTACAGGACCATGATTTACATGAGTCAAGAAAGTCCTCTTTTTCTTCCACTACACTTGGTCAGGCTTTTATTAGAGCAGTGTCCTTTCTGGTCTCTGCACTTGGCTCTAAGGGAGGCTGAGACAGCCTCTCTGCTAGAATCACAAACATTCTTAGCCCACATACATACTGATCTGCCACCATTCCCAGCCCTGTAACTGAATATTGGAAATACTCTAATGCTTCAGACAACTCAGCTGAATTTTCTTTCTTGATTTTCTTTCTTGCTATGAGCTTTATACAGCTCCTCCAGCCATAACTTAAGAGTTATACTCAGGTTCCAAGACAGTGCAATGAAACTGGCTGTCGTAAACACTGGCAGCTGGTACACAAATGTCAGCAGCACTAGGCTGGGCTCTGACAGGTCCCAGGCATGCCCCCATGTGGTCATGGCTAAGCATTGGCACTGAAGCTCCACAGTTTCCAAGTGTGGAAAATTCACCAGCATCATTCATCTCCTATCAATACAAAACCATGTGCAATGCTGAGGGTTCTCTTTTTTAAAACCCAAACATAAACTAAGGATAGAAAAGAGGCTGGGTGCCTTAGTTGCTTGCTGTTTTGCCACCTGAAGCTGAGAACCCTGAGACTACCCAAGAATTCAACTTTCAACTAAGACTGTAGTGTAAAGAATCTTAGGCCACAAATTACCTGGAGCAGCTGGACTCGGAGGGGGACCTTTGCTGCCCTTCATACTGCTGCACCAGTGCCCGCACACTCCAGTATGGATTCTCAATTTCCTCATCCATGCTGCTGTTCCTAAAACCAGAGAGCAACATCAAAAGGAGAGGGTATCAGTCCTGCAATTCAGGTCAACTCTACAAGTACTGATACTTAACACTCTGTGAGTACTAGAGCAAGAAAATGAATAAGGCAAAACCCTGCCTCTAGTAGGGAAGACAGCGCCACCCCCCCCCATAAAGGAATTTCACTAATCTCTACAACATATCAGGGTTGTCCTCTCCCTCAGCAGATGCATAATCCCCAAAGGACTTTTTGCCATGACTTCTCAGGACAGCTTAGCCTTTGGGATATATACTAGGGTAGGATCTTCCCCACATGGACTAAAGCATTGCTCCTGCATATCTCCCAGTGAACCAGAGGAAAAACCACATACATGTGGTTCCCTTACATTCTACTAACTGCAAAAAAAATCCCACAAGAATAAAGCTTCTCTCTTGGGGTGCCTTCCCCAACCTCCATTATGTGCTGTTTTCTGCAGTGTGGGGCTGTTTGGATGATATTTTCATCTCCTACACATTATTGTCTAAGAGAAGAAATACTAGAGAGAGGGATCAGTTCCCATCCCCAGACTTCTATTCTTACCTCTGTCTGTATCTGAAGACATCCCGTCCAGATCGTGACATGTCATGGCACACATCAGCCAAAGCAGCAGCTGCTCCCTGGGCCACAGCAGTAGCACAATGTGGTTGGTGACTCTGTACAGGGGCTCTGGAGTCCTGTCCGTGGCTCACCATCCTGCTAGAGCCGGGTTTGAAATGAGCTGCCAAGGCAAGGACCAGCCTCATGATGGACTTCAGGTTTCCTTCCACAATATCTGAAGGACCAAATAAGACCAAAAGGTCCTGAGAGGGAAGCAGAGGCTGAAGACTTGCATTAAAAAGTATTAGTGACACAGGTAACAAAGACAGTCAAGGTCGTGGTCTACACAAAGCCATAATCAAAAAGGGAGACAGGAGCTGGGGATATAGCTCAGTTGGTAGAGTGCTTGCCTCGCATGCACAAGGCCCTGGGTTCAATCCCCAGCACTACATTAAAAAAAAAAAAAAAAGAAAAAAAAGAAAAGAAAAAGGAAAAGGAGACAGAAGGTTTAAAGGCAATTACAATGAAATACAATAACATGTTTAGATAAGAGAAGTACAGGAGTCATCTTTGGGAGTTCAGAGTAGAGGCATCTTAGAGGGCACAGGGATATATTCTTAAAGGAAGTGAGTCCTCAACTGAGACTTGATTGATGAATAGTGGTTCACGAGATGAGAGGAGAGAAGGGAAAAAAGTAATCTGGGAAGAAGGAAGAGTGTGTTTAAAGGGCCTACAAGGGTAAGAGCTATACTACCTGACACAGGAGCCACGAGGCACACACTGCTACTGAGCACTTCAAATGTCACTACTCTGAATTGAAATGTGCTCCAAGTATAGTATTTACTTAACACATATACACAAAAGGAATGACAAATATCTCATTAGACTTAGTACAAAAACAGAACACAAAATATCCCAGTAATTTTTGTATTGATTTCAGGGTGAAATGATAGTATTTTGAAATTTTTTTTTTTTTTTTTTTGAACCAGGGATTGAACTTAGGGACACTCGGCCACTGAGCCACATATCCAACCCTATTTTGTATTTTATTTAGAGACAGGGTCTCACTGAGTTGCTCAGGGCCTCACTAAGTTGCTGAGGCTGGCTTTGAACTCACGATCCTCCTGACTCAGCCTCCCAAGTCACTTGGATTACAGATGTGCGCCACCACACCCGGCGATAGTATTTTGGATACATGGAGTTAGATAAAGTATAATAATCTCTTCTACTTCTTCTTTATAATCTGACTTTTAGAAACTTTTAAGTTACCAGTGTAATTCATTTTATATTTCTATGGCTCAGCATTGTGATGAAGGAACTGAGAGAAGTTCAGCATGGCCAGAGTATTGGGATACATAGGGTGAAGAGAAAGATAAGGCAGTGGTGGAGGAACAGAGGTTAGTCATACAGGACAGGGTGATCCATAGGAAAGACTTTGGATTTTATTTTCAGGGCCCTCAAGGCAGAGGAATAGCATAAGCATACGCATTTTTAGATCATTCTGGCTGCAGTGTGGAAAGCAGAAAGGAAGGGGACAAAAATCAATGCAGCAGGACTAATTAAGAAACTGTTGTACTTCTCCATGTAAAATACAATGATGCCCTGAATGGCACTGTTCCCTTAAAATAGCGACTTTACTGGGCCAGATCCCCAAGCCCACTCCACATGGGGACCAGATCAAAGATATGGCTTTCTAAATTCTGCCCTAGAAAAAAGAGGCAAAAAATGATGTGATAGAACTGGTGAAAATTAACTCAAGGAAAAGGGTAAAATTCTATTTATTTAGCCTCTTAGCCTTTTAAATACACAAAGCTTTGGAAAGGATTATTTGATACTTCCTGTGATTGCTCTCAATGGTTCAGCATTTGCCCACCTGAATGACCCCTACACAAAGAACACCAATAATCCAACATGAAAGGAGGGCTCCCTTCTGACCCCATTCTCACAAGACCACAGGCAATAAGACCCAGAAACTGAAGCCGCAAAAGAACCAGATCAAGTCAATTCTAAAGAAATAGCAGAGGATTAGAGAGCCTATGTTTTCTAAGGACACCTTCTTTGCAGCCTGGCCAAACCTACCTGGGTCATGTCACTACAGAAGAGGGCAAGCTGGGCATGGTGGCACACGCCTGTAATCCAAGAGACTTGGGAAGCTGAGTCAGGAGGATCACGAGTTCAAAGCCAGCCTCAGCAACTTAGCGAGGCCCTAAGCAACTCAGTGAGACCCTGTCTCTAAATCAAAAAATTCAAAATAGGGCTGGGGATGTGGCTCAGTGGCCGAGTGTCCCTGAGTTCAATCCCTGGTTCCAAAAAAAAAAAAAAAAGAAGAGGGCATATGCAGAGTCCACAGAGCCCCTTTCGTCTTACCTGGCATGTACTGATATAAAAAAAAAATGCTATAAAATATTTTCCTTCTAGAAAAGTGGGTGGAAAAAGCACATATTATGATGATGTGATAGAATGCTTGGTCCTAAATCCAAAGGAACTTGAAAAACATTATTTTCATTTTTGATAACTTAAATGAGATATTCTAAAATTAATATGATTTTGTCATTTAGTTTCTTACCATTAATTTTCCCACATACACTCAAGCAGATCTGTATCCAACTAAAAAGAACAGAGAACTTCTATCTCCACCCAGGTTTCCATAGCACTCAGATTCTGATAATCACTCCATCCCAGGAGGATAACTTTCTTTATGGAAAAATGATATGAGGCCATTCTACAACCCTTGGCTAGCTGAGAATGTGGCTCAGTGGAACAGCACTTGCCTGGCATGTAGAACATTCTTATCCCAAGCACCAGGAAAAATAAAAATAAAAAAGAACCTGTGGCTACACAACCAAGGGTGGTGCTTCTAAGACTGGCAAGCACCAGTAAAGTTGAGTGTACTCATCCACCAAGGATGTGAAGAGACTGACCTTTAGCTGAAGTCTGGTGCATACGAATCTTTTTGGAGGCCACAAACTGTAGCACTTTCTCCACATTATTCTTCATTTCTTGTTGGTTACTGGGACTCAACTGTACCCCACTCAGCTTTTCTCCTGCTGTTAGAAGAGAAAAAATATATGTTACAGGAGGAAAATATTATTAAAGTTACACAGCAGCCAGACACAAAGGAAGGGAATAATTGATGTGAACAATAAAATTATCCCAAAAATACAAGTGAGTTAAGTCCTGGTTTTTGCAATTTGGAAGGGGAAGAGGAAAATGAAATCCTTTTGGAAGGCCTTCAAATTTTTAAATCTAAACCCATGGGGCCTATGAAGTTAGTATATACACATTTATTCATTCAAAAAATATTCAGTAAGCACCTGCTGTGTGCCAAGCACGTTCATGGCACTGCAGAAAGCAGTGAACAAGGTAAAAGAAATCCCTTTCCACATGGAGTTTACATCTGTAGGGATGGCAGATAACAAGTAAATGCTTAATATAATTTTAGGTAATGAATGATAAGTGCTGTGAGGAAAAACACGGAAGCGTGATCATGAGGCCATGATAATATATTTATGCAGAGACTGAATAAATGATGTTAAGACTTAAAAATATTAAGATTCTAAGATTTGAGGAGGAAGCATTCCAAACTAAGGCACCACAGATACAAACCCCAAGGTGGGAATGAGCTCAGCATATCTGAGACACAGGAGCAAGACCAGTGTGGTTGGAGTAGAGTGAGCAAGGAGTCAAGACCTGGGAGAGGCCAGAGAGGTAGCAAAGCCAGGTCACGTAGGGCTTTGTGTACCACAGTAAAGAGCCAACAAGAGTTTATTTCATTTCATTTATTTATGGGGATTTAATCCTGGGTACTTTATCACTGAGCTATATCCCCAGAGCTTTTATTTTTTATTTTGAGACAGGGTCCCACTAAGTTGCTTAGGGCCTCACTAAGTTGCTGAGGCTGGCCTCAAACTTGCAACCTTCCTGCCTCAACCTCCTGAGTTGCTGGAATTACAGACGTGAACCACTGCACCTGGCAAAACCAACGGAGAGTTTAAAGCAAAGGAGAGATGTCATCTGCTTTATGTTTTTTCGAATTTGAGTCTGTGTATATGAATTACGTGAAGAAGACAAAGGGAGATTCGTCAGAAAGATAAGGAAAATAGTCAAGACACGTATAATGATGGTTTGGGCTAACGAGGAAGAGAATGGTGAGAAGTCAGATATTAAGTACATTATGAATATAAAGAAAACACTACATGTGAAGGATTAGGAATGATCCACGAGGGAAAGAAAGTATTAAGAATGATTTCTAAGTGTTCTGCTTTAACAACTGGGTGAATGGCAATGCAATGTGTTCCTTCGATGAAGAAACCTGGAAAATAAAGGGATCAGTGAAAGGAGAAAATCAAAACTCTGACATGTGATGTTAGGCTGCATGCTAGACATCCAAGGAGAGCTGCTGAATAGGAAGCTGAATATTCATGTCTACAACTCAAGGGAAAGTTAATGGCTAGCCATACAAATTTGGGGAGAGACCTTGAGGTTATTTCTATTTAGCAAAGTCACAGTGGAAAGTAGGGTTTATGGGCTGAGGATGTAGCTAAGTGGAAAAGCACTTGCCTAGCATGTGAGAAGCTCAGGGTAAGAGCCCCAGCACAAGAAATTAAAAAAGATAGAAAGAGGTCAATCCAAGCAGCTGCTATTAGTATTGTCACTGTTATTATCATTACAAATGAATGCTCTGATGAATTCACCAACTGTCCCACAAGGTAATGCCTGTGGCAAACCTTGCTTCTTCCATACCACTCCTAAGCCCTCAAGGACTCTAAGCATGGTCACCTAACTAATACAACAATAAATGTTGGAGTACCTATTAGGTGCACATGGTTAGAGGTTGTCGAGATAGAAAAAAATGACACCGTGCATTCTCTTAAAGAGTTCAGTCTTTACAGAAGAGATAAGTAGATAAACAATTACCACAAATAATTACCATTTGATAAGAAAAACAACTGCAGAGCTATGGAAATAAAATTACGGTAACATCTAGTAAGAATATTACCAGGGTTTCAAGAAGAAAAACCCTTTTATGTAGTGAGTATCAGAGAGGGGTCTTTTGCTGGTAATATCTTCATTTTGCCTGACTACTACTTCCTTTTCAAGTCGTGGTTTAGATATCAGTTCTTCTGGAAGGCCTCCATTTAGACATCAATTCTTTTTCTTTTTGGTACTAGAGATTGAACCCAGGGGTACTTAACCACTGAGCCACATCACCAGTCCTTTTTATTTTATATTTTGAGACAGGGTCTTGCTAGGCTGCTGAGGCTAGCTTTGAACTTGCAATCCTCTTGCCTCAGCCTCCTGAGCTGCTGGGATTATAGGCATACACCACCACACCCAGCAGACATCAATTCTTTTGGAAGGCCTCAGTTTAGACATAAATTCTTCTGGTCAGCCATCCCTGAAACCCCTCAGACTGGGAACAGTGTCCCTTCTATGTACGCCCCTCAAAGTACCAAGCACATTAATGGAAGTGACTTCACTTTCCAGACTTTCCCATTAGATTGGGAGACTCTTTTTTTTGTTTTGTTTTGTTTTTTGCAGTGCTGGAATTTGAACCCAGGGCCTTGTGCTTGCAAAGCAAGCACTCTACCAACTGAGCTATATCCCCAGCACCTAGATTGGGAGACTCCTGAGAACACAGACTGCGTTCACTGTGTTCTCAAACGTAATACAGTGGCTGGCACACAGTCTGACCAAAACAGGAAGGAATTAAGTTTGGCAAGTGTCTTGTATAATTAAAAAGAACAAATAAAACATTTTTTTTAAACAAGGAAAAATAAGGGCTGGAGTTGTGGCTCAGTGGTAGAGCACTTACGTGGCATGTGTGAGGCCCTGGGTTCAATCCTCAGCACCACATATAAATAAATAAATTAAATAAAAGATCCACTGGCGACTAAAAAATATTTTTTAAAAAAGGTAAAAATAAAAAGTTTGGCAAGTATTTTTTTTCTCTACTTCCATTGCTATATATTCTAAAGAAGAATCAATCTGCTTTGAAAGATAAAGGTCATGTTCTGCTCTATGGTAACATCAGAGTCCAAGGCCAACTGACCAACAATTTCGATGAGATATGCCAGGATCACCCCATCTCGGAGATCCTGTCGCAGGTCCTGCACAGGCCTCACTGATGGCCTCTTCTTCAGCTGTGCATTCACCCAGGCCACATAGGCCTGCAGCTGTTGCTGGAAAATAAAAGATGAAAATGAGGGAAAGGTAACATATTAGTCTCATCCCGTATCCTGCACCTCTAAGGTAGCATGAGAGGTTGGAGTATGGTGGACAATCTATAATCAGAAGGAAGAGATTTGAAGGAGAGAAAGAATATCATATCATGGCCAGACCCTCTAATTTTATGCTAATCGCTAGGGAGAAGTTACCCTCTGACTTAGGTGGCACTATAGAGACAGAAAAGGAGATGAGTGCTTAAATGACTATCATTCCTGCTCTTATTGAATTTTGCTCTGTTGACAGGGCTAGACCCAGGACTCCAGCCAGTTTTCAGGCATAATCACTGCCGCCAGCAACCCATCATGCTTTCCAGTAACAATCGCTCATGTACCACATTCACAATGGACTGTGATACTCATACAAATTGATCTTGCGGAACGAGAGATATACAATAACCCAAGCTCAGAGCTGCCTCTCCCATAGCTGCTTTCTTCAGAATGAGACTTAAATGAAATCATCTCACAGTCAACCCAAGACTTATTCTCCTGAGCCCATAATCCTAGGATTGCTACAGAGTTAGTTTTAATCCGTGCCTGACGTTGTCAAAGAGGATCTGGTTAACTAAAACCAACAGAAAGAAGGAAAAAGAAAAAGGGTATACTAAGAAGTGTTATTGAAGGCTGAGGGACACTTTCATTTACGGCAGACGAAGTTAGGGTCCATATATCAGAAACCTGCCAGGGGTCAGGTGTGATAGCGCATACCTGTAGCCTTAGGGACTGGGGAGGCTGAGATAGAAGAATCACAAGTTCAAGGCCAGCCTAGGCAACTTAGTGAAACCCTAAAATTTAGAACCTATTCAGATATTAATTAATTAGTAAAAAGTTTGATGAAGAATGGGAGCTTTACATAGCAAAGTAACTCTCTACCGTATGTTTATTCATCCAAAGGGGTAAAGAATCTTACAGTGAAATCCAGCCACTACTACCTTAATCAAGCTATCAAAACGACTGCTATCGAGACTCTGGCACTATGGTCATGACGGAGGGCAGGGCAGTGCTGAGGAGGAACAGGGGGCACCAAGGCACAGGATTTCTATAATTGGCCTGATGAATCATTTGATGAAATGGACAGTACACTTGCTGTTCAGCAGTATATTCAACAGAACATAAGGGCAGATTGCTCCAATATTGACAAAATTCTTGAACTTCCTGAAGGTCAAGATGAAGGTGTGTGGAAGTATGAATATTTAAGGCAATTCTAGCAACTGAACAATGGATTTTTCTTTGTGCAGCTCACAAAACTCCAAAAGAGTGTCCTGCTATAGACTACACTAGACACACACTTGATGGTGCTGCGTGAATTCTGAATAGCAATAAATATTTCCCCAGCAGGGTTAGCATAAAAGAATCATCTGTAGCAAAACTAGGATCAGTATGCCGAAGAATTTACAGTAGATTTTCACATGCTTATTTTCATCACTGGCAGATATTTGATGAATATGAAAATAAAACATTTTTATATTATCAATTTACTAAATTTGTGATGAAATATAATTTGATGTCGAAGGCTAACCTGATTGTACCAATTTTAGAAGAGGAAGTTCAGAATTCAGTTTCTGGGGAAAGTGAAGCATGAAGAGAATCATATAGAAAAATGTACTGATCACATAATTAACATTAATTATGTACTGTATATATATATCATTTTAGACATATCAATCATGTATCCACAATAGAGCTTCTTTGTTTAGAATAGGTTTTTGTATGTTGTGTGTTGCCTTTTAAAATGGGAAATTTTAAGTTATTCATGAGCTGTATATTCACTAGTGTGGCACTCATGGTTTTTAAATAAGGTTAGTATTATCTGTTTATAATGCTTGTTAATAAAAGAATTTACAGTTTGGTAAAATTGCGGCTAAACAATCATTGGATCACAATCTTCATCAAAAAAGCCTATCTATAAAAATGAGTGAGCTTGAGGTTTCAACAAGTCATTTACTACAGAGATAGTACTGTTTTCCTTTGGTTTTACTCCTGAGTTTAGATATTTTAAAAAGTTTTGTAGTGCATAGTTTCATTTTAACTATTAACTTTTTGAAAATTAAATAAAAGTGTTTTAAAATTCTGTTTAAAGCTGGGCATGGTGGCGCACGCCTGTAATCCCAGCACTTGGGAGGCGGAGGCAGGAGGATCACGAGTTCAAAGCCAGCCTCAGCAATTTAGCGAGGCCCTAAGCAACTCAGTGAGACCTTGTCTCTAAATAAATACAAAATAGGGCTGGGGATGTGGCTCAGTGGTGGAGTGCCCCTGAGTTCAATCCCCAGTACCAAAAAAAAAAAATTCTGTTTATAGTTTTTCATATCATATGATTATTATCCAAATAAAAGAGCAAATAAGGGATTAGTAATACTTAAATAAGCTTACTATGCTACATAAAGTATGTTCTAGGCCAGTCTAGTTGGAAAGGTTTTACCTTTTTACAACAGCAGATTTTTAATATGTGATGATGATAATGATAAGGCAAAAAATGATGCTCCCACTGGAAACCTGCCATATATCCCCCTTCTCATATCCCTTAATCCTCTCCCCAAACCACTTTAGCCTAGAAGTTTTTTTACCAGACCATGATTTAGTTGTGGCTTATTCCTATTTATATTTGTATTAGTTGCTTACAGATTATACCTCATACTAGCATTTATATTACACTACAGGAAAACTGTATTGGCACAGGCTCTTGCTTACCTTTGTTTTGGGAAATTATTCTAACTACTCAGAAAACAGCCTTAAGATAGTTTGACTTTTCCCATTAGTGATATTAATCTTTTCTTCTAATCCTAGCAGCATTAAATAGAGATGAAGAAATACTATAGTATTTATTTTATGCCCCATCCCCAAAAGTTTATGTTGAATTATTTACACAGGTGAGGTTATTTGCAATAATTCACAGGTTCCAATGGTGTTGATGCATGGTCATGTTTAGGGACTTTGTTATAATTCATTGTCTTAAGAAGAATTCAAGTGTAGGTTTACCAATCTTTTAATCTGTTGAATAAGGTTTTTTGTAAAGTGCTGGAGGTCTTATTGCCAAACTGGTTGTACCGAGTTACTAAGATAGGGTAGTAAATTGTACGTGTAGTAAAGAAAATAATGAAAGCCATCTCTTGACCAAACTTAAACCTAAGGAACTTTTTTTTCATTTCCTTTAAGTTATTTTGAAGTGAAGATGAAAATGTATTCATCTTGATTTTTTTTCAAATTTGAGGAAATACATTATATTGTATTACAGGCAAGTATATACAGAAAAGGGTGGGAAATAGAGCACTGAGTGTATGTTTGTAAGTTTATGCTTTCTCAAGCCTGCCTGTCTTGATTTTGAACAGTAGTGTCCCAGCGGCCACAGTCATTACTATACCACAAACCACAACTATCTTTCAAGAAGCTTTATGTTCACAGTGAAAGGAATGTTGACTTTGAAATTATGCATTTATATTAATGTCACTATAAACCAACGGGAACAGTAATTTTAAACAAACCTGCTAAATATTGAGAGACTAAACTACTAAGTTAATAAATTATATGTAACAGTGTAGCTGTTCTCTAGATGGTGTCTCACAATGGATTTCTGTTGCTTGAATATTTTCTGAGTGAACATTTGAATTAAAGTAGTGACTGAGATTGGTCATTTAGCTAAAAATTTTGAATGGCTTAGTGTTAACAGGGAAATAAAATATCATTTTTTTCTTTAAAAAAATCTCTAAAAGAAAAAAAGAAACGACTGCTATCAATAAAGGACAAACTGAAATGATGCAGTAACAAGAATAAAAAGTCTTCCTCCTTCTCAGCACACAAACAGTTGACCTTCCCCACTTTTTTGAAGTTAGACGTGACCCCATGACTTGTTTGGGCCAACAAAATGTGAGAAGAGACCCAAGTCATCTTTCAACTGTAGATAACTCTGAAATGGGTAAATGGACTTCCATTTACTTTTTTTTTTTTTTGATACTAGAGATGATATAACTTCTCCAAATTAACTCTAATTTACCACTGGAGACTCATCCCCAGCCCTTTTTTATTTTATTATTAATTTTGAGACAGTGTCACCAAGTTGCTTACTTACTAAGGCTGGCCTCAAACTTGCAATCCTGCTGCCTCAGCCTCTTGAGTCGCTGGGATTAAAGGCTATGCCACATGCCTGGTTTACATTTTCAAAATAAATCAATTTGAGGCTGAAACTGAGAAAGATAGAGAAGTCATAGATATACTCCGTGGTTCCATTTAAGATTTAGGAGCCTGTATATGATTCACTACTTCTCTGATTTTTTTACCCTTTTTTGGTGCAAGCATGTGTCGAGATGAAACCCATGTTGTCTTCGGTGCACTGACTACGGTAAAAATCGAACTCCTCCCCCAATTCCACCCTGTCTACTTTAGACATGTAGAATGATAGAAAAACAAATCATTGCTGTATTAAAAATAAATAAATAAAATAACATAATAAAATTTTTTAAAAAGCTGGGGTGGTAGCTCAGTGAAAAAGCATTTCTCTAGCCTGTGCAATCCCTAGTAAAACAAAATAAAAAATAAAAAGAAACCTGTGGAGCATCTACATAGGGACAATATAACTCATTCTAACCCTTGTTCAATGTTATATATTCCCTATTTTGTCTGCTAAACAGAACTTTTATTCAGACATTCATACTGATTATTTGGTACCAACACCTAAATAGCACATAAACAACGGCATAGTCCATGCAGCAGCTCCATGTGGTTTCTATGGCAGCCCAAAACCCTGAACCTAAAAATTAAGTTCAAAGGCTAATTGTTTTAAATTATAATTTGGTTAAAGTACCGTTGATTTCAAAGTCCCAAGTACTTCCTTAATGAAATGATGTTGGATATAACTCACTGCCTACTTCCTGACTTAAATTAATGTCCATTAGTTTCACTCTCTGTCAATTTGTGGGAATAAAGTCACTGGGAAGACAGTGCTAAGGTTATAATCTACCAGCTACTGATGAACTGTAGGAAGCATAGTGATCAGGAGAAGTGGGGGAGTAATCTAATGTTTACTGATTACCTGCCATGAACTAAACACTATTTTTGGAGTTTTTTGTTTTTTTTTTTTTTTTTTTTTTGGTACTGGGGATTGAACCCAGGGGCACTCCACCACTGAGCCACATCCCCCATTTTATTTTGTATTTTATTTAGAGACAAGGTCTCACTGAGATGCTTAGGGCCTCGCTAAGTTGCTGAGGCTGGCTTTGAACTCGTGATCCTCCTGCCTCAGCCTCCCAAGTGCAAGGATTACAGGCGTGCACCACCACGCCCGGCGTATTTTTGGAGTTTATATGAATGTATTTAATGAATGTACCTGGCACAGGGCCTGAAACACAACTGATGCTTACTAAATAGTTATCATTATGATCTCACTATCATCATCCGATTCAATTGTGAGCCCTCCTTGCCTAGGGATTTAACCCAGTGGCGCTTAACCACTGAGCTACATCCCCAGACCTTTCTACTTTTTATTTTGAGACAGTGTCTCACTAAGTTGCTTATGGTCTTGCTAAAGTCACTGAGGCTGGCTTTAAACTTGTGATCCACTTGCCTCAGCCTCCCAAGCTGCTGGGATTACAGACATGCACCACTGCACCGGGCTAATTCAATTCTGGAAAAAGCACCAGTCTATATTATCTCCATTTCACGGATGAGATTCACAGAGATGATATAACTTCTCCAATGTCCCCACAGCTAGGACATAGCATATTAAGTACTAAAACCCAGTAAATGATGCCCAAGCATTTACCAAGGGCCTCCTGCTATCCAACTCACTTTGCAGAATAGGAATGGCTGCACCATTTTGCCTAATGGCCAAACACACATCCTCAGGGACTGGATGAGCTAGGTAATGCTCCAAGGTCTGCTTGCATTGCACAGCCACAGCTCTGCCCCGGGTACACAAGGCAAAGGGTACCTCTGGAATGAACCACTCTTGTCTGAGGAAAAAGGGGTAAGACCATCAAAGGCATTAAGAGTAACTGCTAGGATCTGATTAATTGGCTTACCTTTAAAACTCCTACCCAATTTCTCTCTAATAGCTGTATCTAATATCACCCTCAAAAAAATTCCTGCATAAAGACTCCCATTTTCTTCAAGATAAAATCCAATCTCCTTAGCTGCCATTTAAGTCAGTCATATGCTAGCCCTTGCCTGTTCTCCAGCTTCACCCACTATTCCTCTGTGCATCCCCCACATTTCAGCTCATCCAAACTATGAGTGGTTCCTGGCATGCTTTCCAGCCACTCTACCTCCACCTACCTGCTATCTCTTTCTAAGTCTCAACTTAAATATTACCTTTTCCAGAAAGCCTTCCCTGACTCTTACATATTTCAGACATTTGAAAGCATCAAGTGTCACATAATCAGATCAATAACAATTTGAATGCAGGCACTATCCTAAGTGATACAAAGAGCCTTGTGCCTTCAAGAAGCTTTCAGGAAAGAAAGGGAAGAAGAAGAGAAGATTGCAGGCTGGCTGGGGCACGTGCTATGACAGGGGACACAGGGTGCTAGGTATGTATTAGCCCAACATGAAGACAAGCTTTGAGAGGGTTTTCTGAAGGAGGAAAGAAAGCAAGCACCCTTGAGCTAAGATCTGAAATATGTTCTACACAGAATGTCACAACAGTTAAGAATTATTTGACTCTTAAGAGTAGCAGGTGCGGGGTTGGGGATATAGCTCAGTGGGTAGAGTGCCTGCTTTGCAAGCACAAGGCCCTGGGTTCAATCCCCAGCACTGCAAAAAAAAAAAAAAAAAGAGTAGCAGGTGCTCAACAAACATTTGTTTGAGTCAGTAAATCATTTGTCACTTTTCATTAAGCGAAGACCCAAGATGACTGCAAAAGTTAATTATGTATATGGGGTATGGAAGTGCATACCTGTAAACTCAGCAACTCATGAGGCTGAGGCAAGAGAATTACAACTTCAAGGTCAGTCTCAACAATTTAGTGAGAACCTGTCTCAGAATAAAAAACAAAAAGCACTGGGGATGTAGCTCATTGATAGAGCACCCTGGGTTCAAACCCCAATGCTACAAGAAAAAAAAAAGTTAATCATGCAGGGATAGACAAAAACAAGTGTCTTCCTTTAAATCATGATAATTTCTGCTTAAAATCATAGCTTTCCCTTGGCTGTAGAATAGAAGTAAGTTGTCTCTGATGCAAAACTGATTAGAAGCTCCTAATCATAACTTTCATGCACATTAATCACAGTTTTGGTCTTCCAATAAAAGAGGATTCCATAGCATACGTGATAATAGTCACCACTTTTCTGAATGCCTATTTCTATTTATGTGCTTTAAATATATTTTTTTCTAATGCTAATCTGCCAGGAAGATGTTAAATAAGGTGAAATATATTGCTCAAGGTCATCCAGATAATGAACCACTGAATTCAGATCTAACTCCCAAACCAATGTTCTTTCCACACCTAAATACATTTTATCTCTGAGGTTTCAATGACTTCACTAAAACTCTCAGTATGGGCCTTATCTAAACCACCCTCTCGCCACATCCAGGGCTTGAGTCTCTAGTGTAGTAATCTATGGTAAGTGGCTGTCTACTACTTAAAAGGTGGTTCCCAGATCAGCAGCATCAACATCACTCAGGGACCTGTCAGAAATGCAGACTCCCAGGCCCCTCCCCAACCTACCAAATCAGAACTTCTATTTTAACATAAACTCCTTGTGACTCACAGGCACAGTTAAGTGTGAGAAGCACTGACCAGTCCACTGTTCCCATACCTGGCTGTATATCAAGGTAACAAAGGAACTTTTTCAAAACTAGACCTCACCCTATGTTATGGTTTGGATCTGGAGTGTCCCTAAAGTCTCATATGTTGTTTTTCAATTTTTTGGTTTTTGGCTCTTTTTTAGTTGGTGATGGACCTTTATTTTGTTTTATTTATTTATTTATATGAGGTGCTGAGAATCAAACCCCAGTGCATTACACATGCCAGGCAAATGCTCTACTACTGAGCCACAACCCCAGCCCTAAGGTATCATATGTTGAAGTCTTGGTCACCAATGCAGCCATGTCCAGAGGTGCCACTTTAGGGACTGTGAGAGTTCTGACCTCATCAATGGATTAATCCACCAATAGCTGAAAGGACTACTAGAGGTAGTGCGAACTATAGGTAAGCAGGGCATGGTTGGAGAGAGTAGACCCTCCTTCACCTTTCCTGGCTCCCATGAGCTGAGCAGCTTTCCTCTGCCATGCCCTTCCACCAAGCACCATGATGTCCTGCCTCATCTCAGACTCAGTGCAACGAAGTCAACAGACCATGCACGGAAACTTCTGAAACCATGAGCCAAAATAAATCTTTCCTCCTCTAACTTGTTCTCTTTTTTTTAAAGTTTATAGACATTTATTTTATTCATTTATTTATATGAGGTGTGAGAATTGCACCCAATGCCTCACACATGCCAGGCAAGTGCTGGACCACTGAGTCACAACTCCAGGGTTGGGGTTTGGCTCAGCATTAGAGTACTCCTAGCTACAACCTCCAGTAGAGAAAAAAAAATGTTTAAAGTATAATTGTTCTTCTGTTTTAAATCTCTCTGAAACCATGACACTTAGAACCTAATATAATATTCTGGATGTAAAAAAGGTATGAAGTGTCTGCAGTGAAGGCATTACTCTTTCTTTCCTTCTTCCTTCTTTTCCTTCCTTCTATTTTTGCATACCAGATAACATTGTTGACTCACACCAAGGGGTCATTTGAAACCCCCAAGTATTATTTTTTAATCTATTGATTTTTCATTGTGAAATAATTTCAGGCTTGCAAAGAACAAACAGTATAGCCAGGTGTGGTGGCGCACACCTGTAATACTAGCGACTCGGGAGGCTGAGGCAGGAGGATCGCAAGTTCAAAGCCAGTCTCAGCAACTCAGCAAGGCCCTAAGCAACTCAGTGAGACCCTGTCTCTAAATAAAATACAAAATAGGGCTGGGGATGTGGCTCAGTGGCCCCAGTGCCCCTGAGTTCAGTCCCCGGTTCCAAAAAACAAACAAAAAAGGAACAAACAGTATGGAGTTGCCTATACTCATTACCTAGCTAACCAAAATGTCCACATCTTACAGAACCACAGTACAATGACCAAAACAGGAAATTAACACCAACCAAATACCTTTAACTAATCTAGAGACCTCCTTATACAAATTTCTTTTTACTCTTTATTTTTAACTAATACATAAGACAAATCACACATGGTAATGAGGTATCGTGTAATGTTTGATACATATATACATTATGTAATGTTTAAGTCAGGCTTAAACATATTTATCTCTTCAAACATTTATCATTTCTTCATGGCTTATTCAAATTTCACCAACTGTCCCCCTGATGTCTTTTTTGTGGTCCAGGATCCAATCCAAAATCTCACACTGCATTTAGCTGTCATGTCTCCTTTTTCTCCTCCAGTCTGGAACAGTTCTCAGTCTTTTGTCTTTTATAATTTGGGCAGTTTTTTGAAGAGTATTGCCCAATTATTTTGTAGTGCCCTCAGTGTGAGTTTGTCTGCAGTTTTCTGATTAAATTCATGTTATAGGTTTTTGGCAAGAATATTGTGCCCTTCTGAGGGCATCCTCTCATAAGCCACAGGATGCCAATACATCACATTATTGATGATGGCTTGGTTAAAGTAAGTGCCTGGCAGGTTACTTTACTGTAAACCTATTTTTCCTTTTGTAATTAACATCTAGTGGGAAGAAGCTGTGAGATTATGTAAATATCCTTTTTCTCATCATTACTTTTCCCCATTCATTTCAAATTTAAGATCCATTGATTTTTCTTTCCTGCAGCAATTATTACTATGGTGTTTCCCAAATGATGATTTTTCTAATTCTATCATTCATTCTATATTATTGGGAATTCTTACCAAGAAGATGGACTCTTTTCCCTCATTTATATTAATATGAGCTCATGGATAATTTTTTAAATTTATTCATTATATTAATCCATTACTATAACTCTTTATGTTACTGCTCAAATTGTTCCAGATTTGGCCACTGGAACACCCTCATGCTGATTCTTCTTGGGATTTTTTTTTTTTTTTTTTGCGGTGCTGGGGATTGAACTCAGGACCTTGTGCTTGCAAGGCAGGCACTCTACCTGCTGAGCTATATCCCCAGCCCCTCATGCTGATTCTTGTATCCTTATCACATGCCCAGATCATTTTATTTGTGATTTTTAAAAAAACAAAGAATTTACCATCCTAACCATTTTTAAGTATAAGTTCAGTAGTGTTAAGTATATTTTCATATTGCCCTGCAATGAATCTACAGGCCTCTTTAATTTTGTAATGCTAAAACTTTACCTTTAGAACAACTCCACAATTCCCCTTCCCCCTAGTCCCTGGCAACCATCATTCTGCCTGTCTCTATAAATCTGACTATTTTAACTACCTTGTATAAGTGGAATCATATTAATTGGTTTTTTGTGACTAGCCTATTCCACCTGATACAATGCCTTTAAGGTTTATCCTTGTTGAAGCATTGTGACGGGATTCCTTTCTTTTTAAGGCTGAAGTGTTCCCCTGTATCATACACTATATAGTTTGTTTACCATTCATTCACTGATGCACAGCTGGGTTGATTCCACTTCTTGGTTACTATAAGTAACGCAGCTATGGGCCATGAGTGTGCAAACATCTCTTCAAGATCCTGATATCTATTTTTTTGGAAATACACCCAGAAGTGAGATTTCTGAATCATATGATCTGATCATTTTTGAACACTTCCTTACTTTCTGGCATCATAAGATATTCCAGACTCCTCAACTTGTACTTTTTCTGTCCCAGTTCTAGAATTAGCTATTTCTTAAAAGAACTCTGGTTTCTTTTATTGGAGAATAGTTTTTAGAAACCAAGATTTGGGTATAACATACACTCAACTGTTAATGGGATAGCAATCTAGGTCCTCTCAGCAGATGGAATAAGAAATATATGTGTATATATATACACACACACACTATATCCATCTTGATAGATATATATATGCATATGTGTGCATATATATGGTGTCTGTTTATATATATATTTATATAATTTATGTCATAAATCATACCAATACCTCTTCTAACTTAGCACCACAGGATTCACTTTTTCTTTTACTTTCTTTACTTTTAACATCCTTCTCCAACAGTCAGAAACCTGATTCTCTTATTTGCACAATTTACTTATTTGCACAATTCTAGAATACACAATAGTTTCAGACTTGGTAACCTATACCTTTGTGAAAAATAAATTTGCTAACCAGAAAGCAGTATTTATATACAGTTACTTTGTCTTTAGCCTTACAGCATATAGTCAGAGTCCTGATTTCAAAGTTACATAGGTTATATCTTTTCCTTTCTATCCCTTTCAGTATGGTTGTTATTCAACTGTAGTACAGTTAGGCTCATTTTTTTAGTATTAATAGTCTAGGGTTGCCGGGCGTGGTGGCACACGCCTGTAATCCAAGCGACTTGGGAGGCTGAGTCAGGAGGATTGCGAGTTCAAAGCCAGCCTCAGCAATTTAGCGAGGCCCTAAGCAACTCAGTGAGATCCTGTCTCTAAATAAAATACAAAATAGGGCTGGGGATGTGGCCCAGTGGCCGAGTGTCCCTGAGTTCAATCCCTGGTTCCAAAAAAAAAAAAAAAATAGTCTAGGGTTCTCCTTGCATTTTGAAATACTTTATTTATTTGTATTTGGGATAGGTAAAATTTATGGCTCTAAAAGTCAAAGCTATTAAAAAAAATCTAGGTTGGGCATGGAGATATGGACCTATAATCCCAGCTACTGAGGCAGAAGGATCACAAGTTTAAGGACAGCCTCTGGAAACTTAGTAAGACACTGCCTCAAAATAAAAAAATAAAAAGGTCTAGAGATATAGCTCAGTGGCAGAGTGCCCCTGGGTTCAATCCCATAGGTACTGCCAAATAATAATAATAATAATAATAATAATAATAATAATAATAATATTTTTTCTCAGAAGTGTCACTTTCTTCCTACTCCAACCCCTTTCTCCATTCTTTGTGCCCCATTCCATCTACTTCCTTGTACATAACCAATCTCATCTGTTTCTAGTTTATTTGTGCAGAAATCAGATACATATTTCCTCATCTCCCTTTCTTATGTGAAAATGCTATCATATTGATATTCTTCACTTGGCTTTTTTCACTTTTTACTTCACTCGAGATTCACTTACTGTATCTACAAATCACTCCACATTAGTTTATAGAGATAGTCCTTGTTTTCATAGCCACACAGTAATCTATCATGTAGATATACTGTACCTAACTTATTCAACCACTCTCTTGAGTATTGAGATTGTTTTGTGATTACAATGTTGCAACAAGTAAATTCATATATATGTGTTTTCTGGGTGACTGATGTCTATCTTCAGAGAAGTGAGATGGCAGGGTCAAAAGGTGACTTAGTATATAATTTGTTAGATGTTGCCAAATTCCCTGCCAAAAAGTTTGTACCATTTGCATTCCATCAACAATACATGAGAGTACCTGTTTTCCAGAGCTTTGCCAACAGAATATGTTGACATATTTTTTACTTTTCTACAGTATCAAAGGTGAAATGTGTTGTTTAAGTTTTCTTTTCTTTTTTTCTTTTTTTTTTGCAGTGCTGGGGATCAAACCCAGGGCCTTGTGCTTGCAAGGCAAGCACTCTACCAACTGAGCTATATCTCCAGCCCTCATTTTTTTTTAATTATAACAAGTTTGAACCTTTTTTCACAGGTTTTGAAATCTGTTTTATATCTTCATCTTTCATTTTTCTTATATCTCTATGAATTGTCTCTCTTTTTCCCTCTTTTCTACTGAAGTTTCTGGTTCCCTGCCCCTCATTTTTATGATTTCTTTATATACTAAGAATATTAGTCCTTTGCTTTTGATATATGCAGAAGAAATTTCCCAGTTTGTGAACTGTCTTATCACTTTGTTTATGGTGGAGTTTTGTTTGTTTTTTTGATTGTTTCTAAGGAGAGGGCTGAGCAATTAAAAGGTTTTATTTATTTTTAATGTTTTTTAGTTGTAGATGGACACAATACTTTAATTAATTTATTTTTATGTGGTGCTAAGGATTTTTTTTTTGGAACCGGGGATTGAACTCAGGGACACTTGGCCACTGACCCACATCCCCAGTCCTATTTTGTGTTTTATTTAGAGACAGGGTCTCACTTAGTTGCTTAGGACCTCACTAAGTTGCTGAGGCTGACTTTGAACTTGGAATCCTCCTGCCTCGGCCTCCCGAGTCAGTGGGATTACAGGCATGCGCCACAGCCCCCGGGCTAGGTGCTGAGGATTGAACCCAATGACTCACACATGCTAGGCAAGTGCTTCAGCCCCAGCCAAGGTTTTTATTTTTATTAAGATCACATCTCCTGGGGCTGGGGTTGTGGCTCAGGGGTAGAGCACTTCCCTAGCACTTGTGAAGCACTGGGTTCAATTCTCAGCATCACATATAAACAAATGAATAAAATGAAAGTCTATCAACATTTTAAAAAGTATATTAAAAAAATCACACTTCCTGATATTTTATTGCCTCTGAACTTTGAGTCCTAATCAAAAAATATTTCCCTACATAGAAGTGAAAGAAAATTTTACCCATTTTTTCCAGTTCTTATATGGTTTCAATTTTAGATCTTTGATCCACTTGGAGTTTATTCTTACATGATATGAGATATGGATCCAATTTTTTCCAAAAGGCTAACCCGTTGTTCCAGCACTATTTCTAAAAAGTACTTCATTATCTTCATGATTTGAGATGCCATCTTTATCATATACTAAATTTCCATTAGTTCTTGGGCCTACTTATTGGTTTTCTATTCTGTTATCACTTGTCTATGTCTATTCATGCACTAGTACCACATGTGTCAAAGAGTCTAGCATATTTTAACACTTGGGAGGCCTAGATTTCTGTCTCCCCTGAAAATATTCTTTTCTTATATTCCTGTTTATTTCTCTGTATAAACTTCGGTACCATTTTGTCTAATTCCCTAAAAACAATTGCTGGAATATTTATTGGGATTTTATTAAATTTATAAATTAACTTAGGGAGAACTGACATCTTTATGAAATCGAGTAATCCTATTCAAGAACAGGGGATGTCTTTCCATTTGTTTAAGTGTGTCTTTCAGAAATGTTTTAAATTTTCCCCCTGCAAATTTTCTGCACTTCTTGTTCATTCTCAAGTATTTAATATTCTTAGTTGCAACTGCAAATGAGGTTCTCCCTACCATTACATTATCTAATACAGTGTACATGAAGCCTATGCATACGTTGATTCTATATCCTATTACATTACCTTTTATTGTTTGAGTTTTATCACTGATTCTCTATGGTTTCCAAGATTATTCTATCATTTACAAAAAGAGAAAGTTTTCTTTTTACTCAACCATATACACTAATTGATTCCTTTGGTCTATCTGTATTAGCTTCTACAATTGGCACATGTTGAATAATAGTGAAAATATAAGGCATTTTTTCCCTTGTTTCTAGACTTAAGAGAAAACACTTGTAATATTGCCCAATTTAGAAAGTGATCAGTTTTGGTACTTCAAATTATATATAATGTTTTATCATGTTAAGAGTTCTATTTTCCTAAGTTTTTTATAAATTTTTTTTAGTTATAGATGAACACAATGCCTTTATTTTATTTATTTATTTATTTATTTATTTATTTATTTATTTATTTTTAAATGGTGCTGAGGATCAAACCCAAAGCATTACACGTGTTAGCCAAATGCTCTACCACTGAGCCACAACTCCAGCCCCTCTTAAGTGTTTTTAATAAAGAATGGATGTTGAATTTTGGCAAGATTTTTCATCATTTATGAAAACAATTCTGTGATTATTTTGCTTGCGACTTACTGATGCAGTATGCGATAGTAACGGATTTCCTAATAATGAACCTACTTTGCATTATTGAAATTAGTCTCACCTAATCATAGTGATTTATGCTTTTTTTTTTTTTTTTTTTTTTTTTTGGTACTAGGGATTGAACACAGGGACACTCCACTACTGAGCCACATCCCCAGCCCTATTTTTGTATTTTACTTAAAGACAGGGTCTCACTGAGTTGCTTAGGGCCTCCCTAAGTTGCTGAGGCTGGCTTTGAACTCGCAATCCTCTTGCCTCAGCCTCCCAAGCGTTCGCCACCGCACCCGGCTGTGATTTATACTTTTAATGCAGTGCTGGATTCTTTTTGATAATAAAATATGTATTAGTGCTATGTTAATGCTATATATTTTGGAATTTTCCATGGATACTCATACATAATATTAGCCTGTAGTTTTTTTATATTGTTTCTTTTACACATCTTTTAAGGTTCTCTATTTCTTCTTCAGAAATTGGCCTGTTTAAATTTTATATTTCTACCCATTATGTTAATCAGTAGTTCCCTAGGAAATTATCCATTTCATCAAAGTTTTTAAATGTATTTGCATACAGGCCTAATAAGTCTCTAGTAATTTTTTCTTGTTTCAGTGACTACTTTTCCATTGCCACTTGTTTTGCATATTTGTTCTTTCTCCCCCTTTTTTTTTTTTTTTTTTGGTTGTATTAACTAGTGGTTTGTCCATTGTAGCAATTTTTTTTAAAAACTTAAAGCAATTTCATGAATTGTTAAAAAAAAAAAAAGGAATTGTTGCTTTCTGATCTAAGTCCCTCTAAAGCCACGATACCTAGAATCAGACAAGTACTTTGAGTATGAAACCAAATACTCAGGTTCCTTTTTCATATTTCTTTTCTATTCTTTTTAGTCATCACCTCATATGGTTGATTCGCACTGAGCTGTCAACCAAAGCTCCTAAATAATTTTAACACATTCTGCTGTTAAACCACATCTCTTCCATCTTTGTACTTGTAAATTTGTTTTCTTGATCTACATTTACCTTGAATAAACTTCAACTTGTTTGTTCTGTCTCACAGGCATTCATTTATTCCAACTAACATTTCTTGAGTCTCTACTATCTTCCTGTCATGTCCAGGCCAGTGCTTACAGACACATAAACAGATATGATACGAAGTGATGACTGCTGCATTGGAGAAACACTGAAGGATGCCACCAGTGCAGAGAAGGAGCAACAGGATGGGAAAGGCCAAGAAGAGAGGGGACATCTGCTGGTCCTTTAAGGATATTCGCCAGTGGGATGTGGCACAAGGGCAGAAATGGCAGCAGGAAGGGCTGTGAAGGCCTCTAGTATCTTGGAGGAACAGCCAGCCACTAAACAAGGTAGTGTGGGCAGAACTGCCAGTGGCAGGTGATGAAGATGGAGAAACAGGTAGGCACAAGACCTGCTCTCAGGCTTAAGGCTTAAAGACCTTCAAAAGGAGAGGGGGTAATTTTGAAATAGGAGAGTGCAACTGTTAAGCCTGCACCTTAGAGCCATCCCTCTGGATACAGTGTAGAATGAGAGATAAAAGAGGAACACAAATCCAGGCACGGTGGTTCAGGATTGGGAGACTGAGGCAGGAGGATGCCAAGTTCAAAGCCAGCCTCAGCAACTTAGGAAGGCTCTAAGCAACTCAATGAGACCCTGTCTCAAATAAAATATTTTAAAAAGGACTGGGGATGTGGTTCAGTGGTTAAGTGCCCGAGGTTCCCACAGATTGGGGGAAATCAATGAGGAGATAAGGCAACAATTCAATTGAGGGAAGATAAAAGCCTATACTGAAGTGGTGGCAGTTAGAAAAAGACAAATTCCAGAAGCAAATCAAAGGTGTAAAAGGAAGCAGGCAGTCCAAAATGACATGTCTGATGACTGGCTAAATGGTGATGCTTTAAGTGAGATTGAGAATACATGGAGAACAAGTACTGGGGAAAAGCAAATAGTTCAGTTTTGAGCAAGAGTAGAACATTGGGGTAAAGATATTCTTAGCCAGTTGGCACAAAAGGTAGGAGTTGGACATAAGACACACATTTGAGTATCAATGTGTAACTTTGCAAGTGAGATAATAACTATGCAAATAAAAAATAACTATCATCAGCTAAACACTGCATGCCCAGAACTATGCTAAGCATGTGATCACATCTTTTCATATATGTGGTTCCTCATGGGACCAATTTTCTTACATATAGTTGATCTGTAAAACTGATCCCATGAGGGATCAGTGGAAACCAAGGTTGCCAGCAACAACATGCTCAAAGTCATAGGGCCAGTAAATGGCAGAGCAAGGATTTGAACAGTCTTCACTTCAAATCCTGGACTCTACAACATACCAAAAAGTAAAGTGAACGAAACAAAGATACTTGGTAGAAAAAGGAGTGGGAAATGAGGGCACTGAAAGGAAATAAGAGAACTCAGTGCACTGAATGCCAACTCTCGTCAACTAGCAAAGGAGGCACTATTATGTATTATCTTTAATTTTCATACCCAACCATTAAAGTCAGTATTATTAATCCATTTTTCATATGAGAAAATTGCTCAAGATGATAGTGCTGATAATTGGTCTACCTGGGATTTGAACCCACTCCATCATTCTCCAAAGAATATATTATTCTAGCCAGGTGTGGTGACACATGCGTGCCTATAATCACAGCTACTTGAGAGGCTAAGGTAGGATGACTGCAAGTCTGAGTTCAGTCTGAACAACTTAGAGAGACCCTGTCTCAAAATAAAAAATAAAAAGGGCTGGGGATATAATTCGTTGGTAGAGCACTTCCCTAGATGCACAAGGCCCTAGGTTCAATATAGCACTGCAAAAAAAAAAAAAAAAAAAAAAAAAAAAAAAAAAAAAAAGACAAGTGAAGTGAGATGAGCAACAATAAAGAGTGTTATGTGGGTTAGGGAAGAAAGGCAGTTGATAAAGCCAAATGTTATAGAAAAATCAGGCTGAGGACTAGAAAGGTCATTTCATTTAGTGACTTATTTGAGAACCATTCACCACTGTAGAGTGAGGAGGCGAAAGTCAGATGGCAGTGAACTGAGAAGACCCCAGGAAGCAGGAAAATAAAAACAGCAAGGTGAGGAGAAAGAGCATTAGCTAGAAAGGAAGATGGGATAGGGAGTGAGGGAGATGAGATTATTTGTGGGATGAAGGAGTCAGTGAGGGAGAAACAGAGATCAAGAAAGGGTTAAGGACTGGGGTTGTGGCTCAGTGGTAGAGCACTTGCCTACCACATGTGAGGCACTGGGTTCAATTCTCAGCACCACATATAAATAAATGAATAAAATAAAGATCTATCAACATAAAAAAAATTGTTTTAAAAAGATTTAAAAGAAAAAAAAAGAAGAAAAGGTTAAATAGGGTTGGGGTTGTGGCTCAGTGGTAGAGCACTTGCCTGGCATGTGTGAGACCCGGGTTCCATCCTCAGCACTGCATATAAATAAATAAATATTCATTGACAACTAAAAATATATTTTAAAAAAGAAATAGAAAAGAAAGGGTTAAATGGTGCAGTATAGTTTCAGAAGAGAAGTAGGGACCTAGGCGGTAGAATGCTAAGGTAGGGAGAAGGAAAGCTGAAGGAGTTCAATCCCATTGCCCCCTTGTCCATTCATTCATATGAGGTAGGCCAGTTGTTCCGCTGCGAAAGAAAGGAAGAGTGAGCATGAACAAGGCTTAGGGAAAGTTTGGAGCCGACCCAGTGGGAGGGTGGATAGAAAAGTTATCACTAAAGAACATCCAGGCAGGCCTGGGGATATAGCTCAGTTGGTAGAGTGCCTGCCTTGCAAGCACAAGGCCCTGGGTTCAATCCCCAGCACCGCTAAACAAAAAAAAAAAAGAACATGCAGGCAGCACCAAGATCTCAGCTAAGGCTGGAAACCACGATGCTGTGACTGAAACAACCAGCAGCATTATGTGATTTGCTCTAGCAGTGCTCAGCAGGCTTGGGCCAAGAAGCAGTCCATCTAGGGCTGGATCACCAGGGGATAAGGAGTGAAGGTAAGAGTGAAAGTGTATTTAAAGTGACTGATTGTGGAATCTGAGCCAGGGTGAAGAAATTAAAAGAGATCACATAAGCTGAGAGGACAGAGAATAGTAAAGACAGGACAACATGGTAGAAAGAAAAAAAACGAGTTTAATGGGAATGCAGGACTGTGAAAATTAGGATTTTGAGCACAGAAAAAGTTCAAGATTTCAGGGACAGAGCCATACTGTGAAGTAAGTTACAAATATGACCTGGGTATGTGGACTTGTTGAAGTGGCATGGAGGGAGACAGTCACTGCAGCAGGACAGTCCAGGTACTGGGAGGCCAGCCCACCACGATCATGGATTCTGACATCCTCCAGAGTGGCAGACTTTAAGGTGCCAAGGAAATTTAGTATTCTGCCCAGATTCATGTAACTTAAAACACTGATGAGCAAATCATCAACTAAATCATTGATTACAAAAAAAAAAAAACCTTAGTTGAAGAAAGGTTCTTGACATGTCACTATTATATCTCATGTTGACATGGATCTGTTAAATGATATCTAATGAACAATCACAGCTAAACAATTGTATGGAGCAATTTTTACCACAGGTGAAGGATTACACTGGGATTCTCTCCTTTAAGGTCTACTCTGGGGAGCCAATCTTGAAACTGAGTGTCTGTCCTCCCATTTGCATTCTCAACCAAGAAGTAGATGAGACCCTCTTCTCACCACAATGCCTGCTCCTGGCTCTGAAAAAAATGACTTGAAGGACAAAGATGACACTTTTAAGGACCAGCCACACCACCCACTTCTCCCACAAAGATGTTTATCTTAGAAGAAGCCTGTGGTGCAAGCCTAGGGCAAGTGGCTCTATTGCTTGGTGCTATTGTTTTAACAATAGATCAGAGATTCTCCTCCCACAGCAGATGAAATGCAGGTTTTTGCAAAAGGCTGTTACTCTCTAGGAGTTAAACTAGCTGTCTGTCTGTTTTTTCATATGTATTTTTTCTTTTTTCTTTCTTTTTTTTTTTTTCACAATATTAGGGATTGAACCCAATGCCTTGTGAATGCTAGGCTCGTGCTCCACCTCTGAGCTACATCCCTGGCTCAATATTTTTAAAAATATTAACTTATGGGAAAGTCAGATATTTTAAATAGGGGAAAGCAGATCTTCTCTGGCTAGGGCAAGGGTTGGAGATTCAGTGCAGCTTACTCACTCTATTTTTCTCCCTCTAAACCATCCCCCAAATCCCCCCACCATCCAACCTTCTCCATTCCACCTGCACTCTGGCATCTAAAGCAACTTTAAGGGCGTCTTTTAAAAAAAAATTGTTTTTTAGTTGTCAATGAACCTTTATTTATTTACATGAGGTGCTGGGGATGGAACCCAGTGCCTCACACATGCTAGGCAAGCACTCTACCACTGAGCTACAACCCCAGCCCCTTAGGGGCTTCTTGAAAACAAAAAACAAAACATAAACACACACACACACACACACACACACACACACACACACACAATAAGACCATTGCATTTTCTTTCCTTCTAGCACTGTCATTTTATAAGTCTATTATTCAGTGAAGACAAGATGCAACAGGTTCACAAAATGAAAATATCTAAAATATTAAGATTATCTTGATCATGCCCCTGATTCTTGGTCTGTTTCCAACGACAGCTGGAGAGGCACAGTACGACCATGACAAATTCCAGCCAGGCCTATGGCAGAGATATAGCTAACAGGGGTAGCTGCCTGGCTCACACTCACTTCCTCTTCTATGGGAACACAGCCCTCTGCATACACAGTGGTGGGCCCCATGACCAGGCTGGTATTAGTACGTCACCCCCTCCACTAGCCATAGTTGATTGGTCATAAAACTTAGTTGGTGCCATACCCCAGGATACCCACTCAAGAGTGAAAAGCTATCCATAGTAGAAGGAATAAAGCTACCACAGCAAGTGGAAACAGGGGCAAAGAGCAGGGGGGGGCCCTCATGCAGGGTTTGAGTTCCTGCTTTTGACTGTTTCTGAGACTGCCCTTTCTATGGTTCAGTTCTTCAGACTTTCCTAGGATTCTGTGAGTCAGCAAATTCCACTTCCTATCTCTGCTAATTCGATTTGGACTCTTGGCATTTGCAACCAAATTATAGAAAAAAATAGGCAAGATAGTTGGTATGAACTGTGTCGTATAGAACTAATCTAAGTCCCACCCGAGTGTCATCTTGAACCTGTTCTGGAGAACCTAGAAAGATGCCAGAATTCTTAATGCAGAATTCTAGAAGGACTAGAGTTTTTCCAGTAACATTTTGAGACAGGCCTCAGGGGAAGGAAAAGGAGACACAGAAAACGTCTAAGCTGTTTGAGCAGGATTTTGGTCTGATGAGACTGGACCTCCTAAAGTTGGTGGTAAAATAAGGCTTGACCAGCATGAAGAGGTCTCTCCAATTCCAGTTTCCATCAGCTTCCTCCAAGACACTGCATATAGCTCTGCAATTTGAGTTCAAACTCTTCCAGTACAGACAATTCTATCCATGTTCTTCATTGAGCAGGAAATCTTGACCTTGAAAGCTTTCTTGCTGCCAAACTTTCTATCTGTTTTTCTTTGGGACCTGCCCTTCCTTCCAAACAACTTTGTAAATCCAGCCTCTGTTCTCTATCTCCTCCAAGACTCAAGGTCAAACAGAATTCCTGCAGGGGACTTGTTTGGTTAGAGCTGTAAAAGCACTGAGCTGGTTTTACTTTGGAAGTCTAAGGGACCTCCTGTTCCTAGTGTAGACATGCCCAAGTCAGCTCTATGGCTGCCTGCTGGCTAACAAGAAAAGCACGGTACTTTTGTGGTGTGCTGCGGAGAGATCAGGAGCAGACATGAATGGCACAGGAAGGGCATTAGTTCTACAGTGAAACCAGACACCCGTTTAGAACTCTGAGACCCTCCGACAGCAGAAATTGCCTTGGGGCAGGGAGGTGTTGCTGAGAAAGGACAGGTTTGGAAACCTTAGGTTATGACTAGCCCAAATTAAACCAGTTAAAAGAACACAACATTGTATTTCTTTTCTATTAACTCTTTTAAGTCTTTATTGAACTGGGAAAAGTTCTTTGTTCATTGTACTTAGCTGGTAAAGTAAAAACAAAGTTTACAAGTAAAAATAAACTTAAAATTTCTTCTTCCTCATATGGACAGAATTCTTCATATTAGTATTCAGCCCAGAGGTCAAAGGACAATGTATCCCAAAGTGAAGAGCTAATGATCTTGTGAAAGATAGCATCTTGTTAGGGTTTAGGTATTAAGTATCCCCCAAAAGCTCATGCATGAGACAATGCAAGAACGCTCAGAGGTGAAATGATTCCGTTCTGAGATCCTTAACCCAATCAGTGAATAAATCCCCTGATGGAATTAACTGTGTGGTAACTGAAGGTAGGATGTGGCTGGATGAGGAAGGCACTGGGGACGTGCCTTTTGGGTATATATTTTGTATCTGGTGAGCGAAGACTCCCCCCTCCTTTTTCTTCCTAATCACTATGTGAGCTGCTTCCCTCTGCCACACTCTTCTGCCATGATGTTCTACTTCACCTCCAGCCCTGAGGAATGGAGCCGGTTGTCTATGGACTGAGACCTCTGAAATTATGAGCCCCCAAATAAACTTCTCCTCTTCTAAAATTGTTCTTGTCAGGTCTTTTAGTCATAGCAGCAAAAAAGCTGACTAAAACACAAGTCCTTACCCTATTATTTTTGATTATCATTTAAGTTCCCAAACACTTCTGTTCCTTCATGAGTACATGTTACAAGGTAAGTGCTCAATAAATGCATGAGAATGAAGGAAGGAAAGAATAAGGTATCTCTATAATCAAGGCTGTTCCTTATGCTAGAAAAAGGACAAAGAGTCCAACATTAGGGCTTTGACATTGGTCCCCTTTCCCCCTACCACACCTGGCCACTGAAGGTTATGTCCATGACCACTTCAATGGGAACTGGTTTAGGAGATAACAAACACAGAAATGCATTAAGGAAAGTGTTGGTTTAACCTTTGGTCCTTACAGCCCAGACAAGGCCAGCAGTGGTGGATGAAGCATTTTGAGTGCTCCCCAGACCCTCTAAACTGCCTGGGAGAGTGGCACCTGGCCTACAGTGCCCTATAACTGCTCCACATGCTTGGCCAACCCATCACTCAGTGCAAAGAACACAAAGCTGCCTGACACGACAGACTGTGGCCAAGGAGCATCTGTTAAACTGGCATTGACTCCTGTGGGAACAAAGCCAGTAAGCCTGGGTGGGTAGAGGAGAAATCAATCAGGATAAAAAAAAAAAAAGGCGGCGGCTGAGGGGTGGTGCTTTGTTAACATTAAAGACTCAACAGGCCTTTAATTTCTATAGCAAAGCAGAGGAATTTGTTGTGGAAATGTCTGAAAGGCTCTAGCTGGCTCAATGTTGCAATGCTACTCCACAGAAGGCATGAGGCACTTAGGAGGGATGCTGGCTGCAGCTGCTCCACCTGCCAATCCTCTTTCTCACTCAGTGTTCTCCTTATAGGGATAAAGTCAGATAATGGCTTTTCCTGTCTTTCTCAGAAACATCCAAGTTGATGAATTTTTTTTTTCTTGAGGTAGGGTCTCCATACATCACCAAGACTCATCTCAAATGTGGGCTCAAATGATCCTCCTGCATCAGCCTCCCGAACAGCTGGGACCACAGTTGTGCATCACCATGGTTGGCCAAGCACATAAATCTTAATGTGGGATTTCAATTTCTACTTTTCGGCTAAGAGGAAAATTGTTAGGGAAGATCTGCCAAGTCATATGTTCAAAAAGTCAAGACTCAGACAACTGACTTCCTGCCAACTAACCTTTTCATAAACTATTCTCCCAAATTTCAGCCTCGGAACATTCAGGCCACGGTTTGGTATAGGTTCACTCTTCCCCTCAAGCAAGATGTCTGTATCGCCACTATTTTCCCAAGTAAGACACTTTGAATACTTACTTTTTTATCTTCATTGGCCTCCATTAGGGCACAGACTTTGTTAACTGACTTCTATTTCTAGAGTCTGGCACAGTGCCTGGTAAACACAGTAATTCAGCAAATGTCTGGTGAGTGACTGCTTACATGCAAATGCCAGAATAGTAGAAAAAACATCTGGGCTCAGTGAACAAGAAGGTTGGTAAATATTTGATGCTTTTCATACATTAACTAGAAGATATCCCCACAATCTCCCATGAACATTACTTTTTATAACATTTTTCATAGTGAGCATCCTACTATGGTTTTTTCAGTTCCTTAAAAGCAGGAACTGGGTGTTTTCAATTATTTTACTTATCCCCTCACCCAATCAATAAATGACTGAATACCTAAATGATGAATGCTTTTGATCAAACCATATTACAATCTCATGTCCATTAAAACCTTCTCACAAGCACCAGACTTCTTTTTTCATTCTTTTTTTTTTCTTTCTCCCAGTACTGGGGATTAAACTCAGAGCCTCACATATGCTAGGCAAGTGTTCTACCATTAAGCTACATCCCAAGCCCACTTTATTCCCTTTTGTTTTTTGAGACAGGATCCCATTAAATTTCCCAGCCTGGCCTCAAACTTGCAATCCTCCTGACTCAGGCTCATGTGTAGCTGAGATTATAGGTGTGTGCCATTGTATCCACCCAAAGTCTTTAAAAGAAAGTTTAGTCCTTAGGTTGGGTGTGGTGGTGTACACCTGTAATCCCAGCTACTCAATTGGCTGAGACAAGTTCGAGACCAGCCTCAGCAACTTAGTGAAACCCTGTTTCAAAATGAAAAATAAAAAGCTTCAATCCCCAGTACCAAAAAATAAAAAAGAAAGAGAGAAAGAGAGAAAGAGAGAAAGAGAGAAAAAGAAAGAAAGAAAGAAAGAAAGAAAGGAAGAAAGGAACAAATGAAGGGAAGATGGGAGAGAAAGAAAGAAAAGACAAAGAAAAAGAACAAAAACTGAGAATGGGGAGAGTTTAGTCCTTAGAAAAACCATGGCAGAAATTCATGTTGGCATATAAATCAATGTTGATATAACACCACCAATATCCAGTGCCATATAAAACAAATAACATTGAGGGGGTTGGGGATTTAGCTCAGTGGCAGAGCGCTTGCCTAGCATGCGCAAGGCCCTGGGTTCGGTCCTTGGCCCTGAAAAAAACGAAAAAGAATAAAAAAAAAAAAAGACAAAACAACAAATAACATTGAGGCAGATGCAAAACTGGAAAACTGTGAACTACAGAAAGTTCAAAACAGAGTTGGGTGCAGTGGTGTATACCTGTACTCCCAGTGACTCAGGAGACTGAGGCAGGAGGATCATGAGTTTGAGGCCAGTCTCAGCATCTTAGTGAGGACCTAAGCAACTTAGTGAAACCGTGTCTTAAAATAAAAAATATATAGCTAGGCGCGGTGGCACACGCCTGTAATCTCAGCACTTGGGAGGTTGAGGCAGGAGGATCACGAGTTCAAAGCCAGCCTCAGCACCTTAGCAAGGCCCTAGGCAACTCAGTGAGACCCTGTCTCTAAATAAAAATACAAAATAGGGCTGGGAATGTGGCTCAGTGGTTAAGCACCTCTGCATTCAATTCTAGTATCCCCTCCAAAAAGAACAGAAAGTCCAAAACAGAGGAGATAGGGTGGGTTACAGAATGTGGCAATATTGAGCCAAAACTTGTAACTAACTCAGTGAAAATTAACCATGTCAATAAAACGGGTTGCATTGACAATGATGACATGGATCAATTCTGAGTTGCCCTGCATACAGAGGCCAGGTTCCAAGTGGGAAATGTGACAGAAGAAAATTCTGTCATGCATAGTTTATGCATTGTGGCATGTGGTTTGAGAGCAGAGACCAACAGTGGGTAGAGGAGAGCTTTGATCCAGAGGGCAGGGTTTCTCTCTGCTGCAGGGTTTCCTTATAATTACCAATTAGGGTCATAGCTCTGTTTCCTGTGGCAGTGTTCTCTGCCTTAGAGAATGAGGTCACAGCCCTAACCACATAGACCTATAAAGCATCTAGGTGATGAAGGATAGCTTCAGATATACTTGGATCATTCCCAGGATACAGCTGGAGACACGTGTGTATTCTTAGCCTCAGTAGAGTTTCTCAAAGGAATTAAAGTGTATTCTGACACTAGTTTTTAAATCCCCATTTACAACCTTACATGATGCTAACATTTAAATGACTCTAACAAAAGAGACTGAATATGACTGGATTTAGCAACCTACAGGATGGAATAGGTCAAACAGGGCCCCATAGACTCTTAAGTAATCAATCACACCATTATTCAGTAGCACTAAGTGTCATACTCTACGTGAACATTTAAAGAAGTTTATTATATACATGAAAGAATTACTTAAACTGTTAGAGAAGTCTATTATATACATGAAAGAACTACTTAAACTGTCAGAGAATATTCACCATTCAAGATTAAAAAATCACTACCACTATTATTTGGATGATATCAATTCTTCAGAGAAATAAAAAGCATGTATTAAATTTCACAGTTCAAATCTACTAACACTAGGGAATAGATGCATATTAGTCTATAGAAGGGGTGGAGTAAAGTTTATAAGATGAGTAGAAAAATCAAATATCAGAGAGAGAAAAGAAGCATTATTCTCAAGATGAATTAATTATAAAGTTAAACAACTGTTGATTTTATGAAGACTCCATTACCACCACAGAAAGAACTCTCCCACTCCCCTTTTCCCTGTTTTGTAAATATTGGAGATCAGGAAAGTTATGAAAAAGTCAATTCTCTTGGTTTTCACAGCTCTTTGGCTGAAAGTTTTAGAAATGAAAATGAGTAGAAAGCAAAAAATTAGGACTGCCTCTGTGCTGGTTCCTTCTCTTGGTGGAGTTGGGTTAAAATAAAAATGGGGAAAGACATAAGAGGACCAATGCAGCTTCTGCTATCACTGGTGAATGAGTCAGAGCTATGCAGCTAAGGACCAGGGGAGGTCCAAAGGCAGAGAAAGAGAAAGAAGGAACCAGGAATACCAGAAGCACTCTAAGAGTTAGGCTTCCTGGCTCTTCTGTGTTTCAACTCTCAGTCTGTAGCTCTTTGTTAACAATTCCATTACATGTGTTCAGACAGGAATGATGCAAAGATGAGGAGCCCTACAGTACACGCCAGATGCAAACTCTATCGGTCAGTGAAGGCTGCGCACCCCTCAGCCAAAGGAAAATTCCAACTAAGTTGGTTAGGCTGGGACAGCATTTCTGCAGTTTTCCTCTCTGTGCCAGGAACAAGGCTAGGGCACAGGGGCCAGGACTGGGGAAGGTTTTGAGGCAGGTCAGGCTGCAGGGCTTCTTAATTAGAAACAGGAATCAAGGAAAGAGCCTGTGGTGCAGCTGCAGAAAGAAAATCTTATACACAAATTCATGAGAACAGTTACTTCTGGGGAAAAGGTTGGGATGGAGAGGTGGGTGGCCAAAGGCTCCTTAGCCTTGTCCTCAATATTTACATCTAAGAAGAGAATAGGAATGGGCATGTACAGCAGTGGTACAGCACATGCTCAGCATGTGTGAGGCCCTGGGCTCAATCTGCAGCACCAACAAAAGAGAAGAGAATGCATTTATATGTTATTTGACTAAAAACTGATTTAAAAAAAAAAAAAACTTAAATTTAAGAGAGTCACAAAGGAAGAAAGGATGAAAGGGAAAGAAAAGGAGAGAAGGAAAAAGGAAGGCACAACTAACAGACTGGATATCCCCAGATGCTGGGCTAAAAACCAACCCAAGAAAGTGGGGCTCCACAAGGGGAAATGGCCAGGGGGCAAGGTCTCAAATCAGAATTGCCTGGGTCACAGGAAAAGCAGATGTAAGAGATAACAAAATCGTGAGAGAAAACATGTGAGGGGAAAGTGACCCTTGGTCAGCCCTAGACCATCCTGTCTGGCAGACTGAGGCCCCCATTCTGGCTGTCACAGAAGGGGGCAAAAGCCAGTTCCTAGAACTGGCCCAGCTCCTCATTCAACCAAGTCCTTGGTTGTGGAAAAACCGACTACCCTGGATTCAGGAGATTCGCACGTGGAGAGGGCCTTCCTGTGAACACCCCCCGCCCCCCCCCCCCCCCCCCCCCCCCCCCTCTCTTGCCCTCTCTCAAACTTTCTACCAATGCTGTGCCACCCCACCCCTCTCTTGCCTCAACTGGTTAGCTCCTGAAATAGAAATGGGCACCTCTGCCATATATTCAGGGCTTCCCCGTGGATTTCCCTGGGGAGAATCCGGGGGAGGGTGAACACCACCTCTTCTGGAAGGCGTTGACTTCAGAATCTGTGGTCTTGCCCTATGGGCTCAGGTAAGCTAGCAGAGAAGGTCATCGCCTACCTTAGCGGAAGGCCGGCAGCCCTTTTGATTTCTACGGGTTCATCCATCCGCACCGCACCCACCACCTTTGCGCCCCTGAAGCTCTTCGGGCGATTTGCTGTGGGGTCCCTGAGAGGATCAGGACCAAGAAGGACCCCTTCTGGAGATTAGGCGGGAGGCGCGGGGGTGGGGATGGGAAGCTGGGGAGTGGGAGGAGCAGGACAGTTACCTCATTGAAGCCCTCCTGCAGGACGTCCAGTAAGTTCCCCCGGGTCAGGCAGGCTAGCATTGTTCCTGCCCGGGCAGGGTCTCCAGCCAGGCGGCCGTCGCCGCCACCACCTCCCTCTGCACACAAAGGCTCTCAGCTCAGCTCTTGGGGATCTCTCTGGAGTCCCGCATGCCACTTACTGGAAACCTAGACCCGAGCCAAACTAGAGGTTTGCACTGGGCATGCTCACGCGGGGGCCTCTGCTGGAGTGGCCCGGCGCCGCCGTGGTTCCTATAGAAACAGCTGGGCGTGCACAGGATGGAGGGGTTTGCAGGCAGGCCGCCCCAGGCCCGGCGTGCATGCGGGGAGCCCGCGGGCGCGCAGGCGGGCGGGCTGGCGTGTGCGTGCGCGCGTCTTTCTCTCTCACACACGTACCACAAACATACACACACGCTCTCACTCCGGGTGGTGGGATGGGCGTGTATGCGTGCACTGCACACCCAGACACACACCAATTTTGCAGGCAGGCGTGCCGGTATCTTTGCGCGCTTTGCGCGCATTCACACATACGCACCCGCTGACACACCAGCGGGCGTGCCAGTGTGTGCATATGCTTGCAGTCACACAAACGCATATAACCAAGCTTGCAGTTGGTGTACTGACGAGAGCACACGTTTTGCACACACACACACACACACACACACACACACTCTGCTGTTTTAAGGCCGCAAGCACCCCACCCCACTCCACCCCACCCCACCACAAGGTGGGTGGGAAAGGGAGTGAATCATACCAAACAGCAACCTTTTTCCACATGGGGCCGTACAGTGAGGCTAGGCTAAAATAAGGGAAGCAGAAAGGAGAGGAAGAAAAAAAAAAAGGAAAAGGGGGTAAAGAACTTTGGGTAGTGATCCTAATTGTAACATATTTAACAGAACAGTGCTAAACAAATCACAGGTTCACAACAGAAGCATCAATAAACCAAGCATGACCTCGGCTTTACCAAAATGTGTTTCTCCTTTTAAAGAAAACTATTAAGGGGGCTGGGGTTGTGGCTCAGTGGCAAAGCACTTGCCTAGCATGTGCGAGGCACTGGGTTCGATTCTCAGCACCATGTATAAATAAATAAAGGTCCATTGCCAACTAAAAAAAAAACTACTAGGGCAGGGTTGTGGCTCAGTGGTAGAGCGCTTGCCTAGCACGTGTGAGGTACTGGGATCGATACTCAGCACACATATAAATAAAAACAAAGGTCTGTGGACAACTAAAAAATATAAAAAAAGAAAACTACTAAAATTTAAAACCCAGTCGAATTCAGTGACACACTTCTGTAATCCCAATGACTGAGCAAACTGAGGGAGGAGGATACAAGTTCCAGGCCAGCCTCAGCAATTTAGCGAGGCCCTAAGCAATTTAGCAAGATCTTGTCTCAAAATTTAAAATAAAAAGGGGTTGGGAATGTAACTCAATGGTAAAGTACCCCTCGGTCTGATCCCAAGTATCAAAAAAAAGAAAAAAGAAAACCCATATTTACTAATGATTTTTTAAATAGATTTTAATTAAAATAAAAATCACAAAAATGCTCCTGGTACATTTGAAAGAGACAAAACCTTCCTCAAAGGAAACAGAACTATTCACCTCTGCTTCTAGTTATTCAAGTCACAGCCTTGATTATTTATTTTTAAGAATATTAGCTGGGTGTGGTGGCGCATGCCTGTAATCCCAGCACTTGGGAGGCTGAGGCAGGAGGATCGCCAGTTCAATGCCAGCCTCAGCAACTTAGCAAGGCCCTAAGCAACTCAGTGAGACCCTGTCTCTAAATAAAATACAAAATAGGGCTGGGGATGTGGCTCAGTGGGGGAGTGCCCCGTTTTCCACCCCACATAACCAAAAAAAAAAAAAAAAAAAAAAAAATATATATATATATATATATATTAGTCATTTGCATGTTCAGTGCAAACTTTATTTTTATAGAAAAGCAGGAAGTTGATTGAATGTCCATATTATATTCCACCTTACCATCCCAGATGGAGGGGAACAGTTTACAAAGCTTGTGAAGACTTAAAGAAGTTCAAAGCCAAGCCCTGGGACACAGGTGGTCAGTGACAGGCATCTCAAGAAGCTAGGACTCAGCTGGGTATGATGGTGCACATCTGCAATCCCAGATACTTGGGATGGGGAGTTGGGGGACAGGTAGGAAGATCACAGTTTGAGGCCATCCTGGGCAACACTGTCCCAAAATTTAAAAAAGAAAAAAGAAAAAAAATTAAGGCCAGGGATATAGCCTAGTGGTTAAGTGATTGTCTAGTGTGTGAGAGATCCTGGGTTCAATCTCCAATACTGCCAAAACACCCCCCAAAAAACAAAAAACATAAAAACCTCTACACATCATTTTCTAGAACACCCAGATTCCCTCCTCAAACCCGACAGTATCTTAGCAAGAAAAGTCAGTAATGAGTCTTATTCAACCTAATGACTTCCTCCTCAGGTCACTAAAGAGAAAAAAAAAAAAGAAAAAGAAAACTTTTCTGGAGCAGCCAGATTAGCAATATTTTGTCTGAATGTCTAAAGCTGTTAAACACAAAAATGCTTCTGGAAAAATACACACCTGCCCCTGCCCACAAGAGGCAGGAAGTGTAAGGTCATTACAGGTATTGAACAACTACTGTTGATTAATGTTGTGGGCTCAATTCTGGATAAAGCTAGGGAAAGCTAATACCAAATCAAACTGAGCATGAGCAGCCCACAAGTCAAAGGACTACTGTTTCATAATCTAGTTGGAGAGTTTTAATTGCCTAGAATTCCCTTCATCATTATCTCAGTTTGTGGTGTAATACCATCAGGAGAATCATAACCTATGTTGATGCAATGAAGACCTTTATAAAGAGAAGTATGAAATTTCCAATTGCACAGAATTGCATGCAACATATTAACATGCATAATGATGCGAAACCAAAACATCCAGTTGGTGGTTTCATAGGTAGAGAATTCTGATTGGTTAAAAGCCCATCATGCTTTGGATACAGCAGAAGACAGACATTGAGGCCTACTGACAGTTATCTATGCCAAGAAATCTGTTTTTCAAACTTAAGTTTTGTCAAAGTAAGACCTATTAGCTCAAAGCTTTTGGGAAAGGATTTATTAAATAAATGAATTTTAAAACTCCAAAATAAAGATCTCATTTGGCCCAACTCCCTTATTTCACATGAAAAGGAATCAAAGCTAAGAGAGGTGCTCACAGCCATTCAGCTAGTCAATATGGGAGCTAAGATCTGTCCAAAGGCCTCTGAGGCCTGACCCTGTGCATGGCCTTTCACATCATGCTGGAGAAATTAAGGGAGCACTGTAGTGACTTGATAAAAGATTTATTATAGGGAATATGGTCCAAGGTTGCACTATTCCTGAAAGTCTGTGACTTCATCATTCACATATTCTAGAACAGTAGTGTCCACTAGAACTTTCCAAGAAAATGGAAACGTTCTATATCCACACTGTCCAACATAGTAGCTACTAGCCACCTGTGGCCACTGAAATGGGTCTAAGAGCAACTGTAGAACAAAATTTTAATGGTATTTAATTTTAATTCATTTAAGTATAGAGGGTGTGATTTCAAAATATTGTTTCATTGTCTCTATACAACTACTGAAATGTTCCCAAAACACACTAATTCACATATAGTCAGCCTTTCACACTTGGAAGCATAAAATCTTGTTGGACCATATGATGTATCTATGTTTTTTCTTTCAGAAGATGAATTCTCTACACTTATCATGATCTGTCTTAGAAAGTAGACCACGAAAAGAACTAAGCATTAGCTCTAAACAACACTAATATTTTCTATTCCATTCTCCCTTACCCTCCCTGTTGTGATAGCAACACAAAAGAGTTGGGAGAATAAGTGGGTTAGCTTAAAGAACTAGGATAACTGGGGCAACAGTCAACATCACGTAATGCCTGTATGTGGGAAAACTGCAAGCAATCTGGGTAGCTGGAACCACTCCCACTGCTGCAGGCCTGTCATTCACTCTGCTTAGAAGAAGCCAAGAATTGCCCCAAACTGCTTTCTGCTTATCTTTGCCATACTGCTTGATTCCTGAACTTATATTTGGTCTCCTCAGTCCTGCATTATTTTGGCAATATGGTAAACACCTCACCCACAAGTAAAGTTACCCAAGTATCTAACACAACAGTAATGTAGCAAGTTTGAAATTTTACTATGTGCCAAGTCCTATACTAAGCACTAATACACATATTTTTTTTGGGGGGTCACCATTTCCATAAATAGTCGTTTTTTTCACATATGAAGAAAAAGAAGTTTGGAAGCTAAGTAATTTGCTCCAGGTGCAATAGCTACTAAATGGTGAGGCTTAAGTCCAGGCTTTTAACCATTATACATTACTTTTATATGATGCTTGCTACATAGAAGGGACTCAGTAAATGTTTTTAGATGAATGAATGAGTAAATGAATGAATGAATAAACCAATGCATGGTTACCAAACACATTCATTCATCCCTTCTATTAATAAATACAATAACATGTTTCCCTAAGTAAGACTTTCTGCCTTAAACAAAGCTGTCATTTGGTGAAAATATTGCCTGTGACTTCTCTCTGAGTAAAACTAAGATGTGTGAAATTCACACCTATGAGAAACTTAACACATCTATAATGGGCAATCATTCATGACTATAAAGAAGCAGAAAGGGAATCTCACAAACAAATAATTAAAATTACCAATGAAAATATTTTAAATGACCCTCTGAAACAATCACTTCATCTTTTAATCTTTTTTTTTTTTGGTACCATGGATTAAACTCAGGGGCACTCAACCACTGAGCCACATCCGCAGCCCTATTTTGTATTTTATTTAGAGACAGGGTCTCAATGAGTTGCTTAGGATCTTGCTAAGTTGCTGAGGCTGGCTTTGAACTCGTGATCCTCCTGTCTCAGCCTCCCAAGCTGCTGGGATTACAGGCGTGCATCACCTTGCCTGGCTCTTCATCCTTTTTCTCTTTTCCCACATTAGCTGAATTCCTTGAGGGTAAAGTGTTTACGATTTCTATTACATTTATATTCAGAAACATGAGCAAAGACATACAAAAAGACTCATACCAACCAGGAAAGGTTGTGAATAGTCCTGGCTTCTAAACTATGTATTTATTTGTTTATTTATTTATGTATTGCAATGCTCTGGATCAAACTGAGGGCCTCACACATGCTAAGCAAGATCTCTACCACTGAGCTATACTCCCACTCTAAAACTGCTCCCTTTGTTTCCAGACTTTTCCATTTGCTAGTCAACATTCATCTAAATCTTTCTTAGACAATACATTCTCCTTGCTGTTCTATGTCTTCAAACACTCGCTCTTCCTAGTGTGTGAATAAATTCTTCATGTCTAACTCTTAAGGCCTCCCCCCATATCACTCTGTTCAGGTTAGAGAGCTCCTCACTGTCTCACAGTTTCACAAAACTCATTTTCACCTTTATGCCTTCACAACTGACCCTCTGCCAGGAATGCCCCACACTCCACCCAAATCATCATTATGCTACTTAGTTCAAGTTCCATTTTTCCATGAAACTCCTCTGACCACTTGGTTTTTATTTGCAGTGCTGGAGATCAAACTCAGGGCTTCACACATGCTATGCAAGCACTCTCCCACTGAATTGTATTCCCTTCTCTGTTCACTCTTAATTTTGATCTATCTCACTCATTTCCCAGATGACCTCTGACTCACTTCTGCTCCTCCTTCAGGTAACTTCTCAAATGTCACTTTTTTTTTTAAAGATGTTGATAGACCTTTATTTTATTCATTTATTTATATGTGGTTCTGAGAATCAAACCCAGTGCCTCACACATGCTAGGCAAGTGCTCTATCACTGAGCCACAACCCCGGCCCTCAAATGTCACTCTTTACATTTGGTTTTCTCTTACCTCTTTCTGTCTTTATTTAAATTTTTATTGCATTTTCATAGTGTAGACAGTTCTACTGTAAAGATATGCTTGAACCCCAAAAGAATTTCTGCAAAAAGTCTTACCACTATATTGAAAATGTTTGTTCATTTCATCTATTATCAGCTTTCCCCTGTAAACTCTTCAGGGAAAGGAATTTTATACGTTTTGTTACTGGCTTATACTCAAAATCAAGAATATTGTCTGGCACATAGAATATGTACTGAATGAATGAATCTTTCTCTTTTTAATATCTAGCATGCACAATACTGTAGCATTTAATTACGGTTAATTTGGGACTGGAAATCTTTGTCTCCTTCTCTCTTTGGGTTTTTGTTTGTTTTTTGTTGTTATCTGCATTTTGTTGTTCTTGTTGTTGTTTTGTTGTGCTGACAATAGAACCCAGGGCCTCATGCATGCTAAGCAAGTACTCTATCAATGAGCTACACCCCCAGTCTTTTTTGTCTCTTTTACTATATTCTCAAGTCAAATATAATTTGTGGTGTCCTAATATATTTTCATCTCCTTTATCTATGCATTCATTCATTAAATATTCATTAAATACAGGTTGAGTACCTTTTATATGTCATATGCCAGAGGTTCTATTCTTTTAGCAAAAACTTGAAGAACTGACAATTACACATAAATATGCACATAACACATAAAAGGAAGAAACAAGACTGACAGAAAGTATAGTAAAAGGAAGACAAGTAAAACTCAGAACCCAATATTAGGACAGAGGAACAGAGTTCACAGGGTGAATGTGTCAGACGAAATGGGTAGAAGGAAAGCGAGACAGAATAGTGAGAGACTAAGATGCTGCCAAAGTAATCACCAGATGGTAGGGCTTAATATAAACTGTATCAAAGCAGATATGCAAATATACTCTAAATGAATTTTTTAAATTCACATTTGAAGTTATCTGCCAGCTATCCTGTGGGTGAAAATTGGATCAGGATAGCGACATCTGGTGGATATTTAAGAAGTGACCCTGGAGTTTCTCTACCATGAAAACACCATAATGCCCCCATGCTTCTGCACTGCCAATCATACTGTTTTAGGGCTCTACATTACTAACCACACTATCAAAACACAATCTTTCTTTGGGACCCAAGAATAGCCAAAACTACTTTATATGTTTGATCTTTCTCCCAACTTCCTGCTCTGGAAGGATATATACAAAATCTGGCATCACAATTCTTCTTTTACAAGATAACTCCTTTTGTAAATGTACACATCCTTTGAAGTTGTCCTAAATTCCTTATTTGTACTGTGAGAGGGGAGACTGGGCAATGTAAAAGTCCAACGACAAAGCACTGGTCAAGAAAATTACAACCATTAGGGGCTAGGGATGTAGCTCAGTGATAGAGTGTTTGCCTAGCATGTGTGAGACACTGGGTTCAATCCTCAGCACCACATAAAAATAAATAAATGAAGCAAAGGTCTTCAACAACTACAACTAAAAAATATTTTTTAAAGAAGAAAATTATAGCCGGGTGTGGTGGCGCAAACCTGTAATCCCCTGGTTTAGGAGGCTGAGACAGGAGGGTCAAAGCCAGCCTCAGCAATGGCAAGGTGCTAAGCAACTCAGTGAGACCCTGTCTCTAAATAAAAAGCAAAACAGGACTGGGGATGTGGCTCAGTGGTTGAGTGCCCCTGAGTTCAATCCCTGGTATCAAAAAAAAAAAAAAAAAAAGAAGAGAAAATTACAATGTTTACCAAACATATGTTCCCCCAACAAAACAACATTTTAACAATTTCATATTAAGAAACATGGAGTGAACTGAGCATGGTGGCACACACCTGTAATCCCAGTAGCTCAGGGCAGCTGAGGCAGGAGGGTTGCAAGTTCAAAGTCAGCCTCATCAACTTAGCAAGGCCCTAAGCAACTTAGCCAGACCGTGTCTTTAAAATAAAAAATAGGGCTGGGGATATAGCTTAGTTGGTAGAGTGCTTGTCTCACAATCACAAGGCCCTGGGTTCAATCCCCAGCACCGCAAAATAAATAAATAAACAAATAAATAAATAAATAAATAAAGGACAGGGACTGGGGCTCAGTGGTTAAGCACCTCTAGGTTCAATCCCTGGTACCAAAAAACAACAACAACAAAAAAAAAAAAAAAAAAGAAAAAAAAAAAAAAAAAAAAAAAACATGGAGTGAAAAAAAAAAAAAAAGCAAAGTCAAAAAGCTTATACATAAGCTGGGTGTGGTGGCACATGCCTGTAATCCCAGCTACTTAGGAGACTGAGGCAGGAAGATCACAAGACTGAGACCAGCCTCCACAATTTAGCAAGACCCTGTCAGAAATAAAAAGGGCTGAGGATATAGTTTAGTGGTAGAACTCTTCTGGGTTCAACCCAATACCACAGAAAAAAAAGAATTTATATTTACACATAATATAATCTCACGTGGAACATTTATAAAGAAAAAAAGACTGAACAAATTATTCCAAAATATTAAGTGTTTACTTCTGGATGGAAGACTTGTAGCCCGGTGGGGTTGTTTGTTTGTTTGTTTGTTTGTTTGTTTGTTTGTTTTGAGATCATGTCTTATGATATTTCTCAAATGCTCTGTAGTTAATGTTATTTATAAGACAAACTTTAAGTCTTTTAAACAATGCATATGTTCTTATTAACTGCTAGAGTTTTTCAATATTTGTCTGATTTTATTCATTCCAGAAAAAGACGATGAATCAGGCCTTACATGAGCTAGAATTTCCATAAGAAGGAGAAACAAGAAAAGACGGCAAATGTAACAATTCTGTTCTAGGATCTTAGTTCTAATGGAGAAATCCCCCCAGATACAGAACTGTCCTGAAATTCCAGTAATGTCATCACACTCCTCTCAACAGTGCACCACAGACTTACAGAGGGCTTTGCTGGAACCAAGGAGTTACAGAATCTCATAACCACTTGAGTGCCCATCTTCAGAGTTCCCAGAAGAGTCAAATCAGAGCCACCTTAAAATAGGAAAAGAAAGAATGTGCAAATATACAGGAAGAGAAAGAAATTTCACAAGCTAAACCTACTAGTGGGGTCAGGCCCTTCCCCTAAACCTCCTAACTTAAGCGTCCTGAAGTACCAGAAATAAGACCCTGGGTGACAGGAAATCTAGCCTAAAGTATTATAATCACAACAGGGCTGTGCCAATGGCATTTAAAATTCTAGTTACTTATGTTTTCATGGTATTAAACGCAATGTCTCCTATTCATTTCCCTCATTCATTCACATATCAGCCAAGGACCACAGTATATATTCTGAAGATAATTAGGAGAAATATTGGGAGCTTTGCTTCTTGGCCTTTATTCTTTTACTTCCAGAATTCAGCTTTAACTCCAAAATATATCATTCTAATGTAGACGTGTATACATCACTTGACATTTACAAAGTAAACACTGGAAGTAGAGGTAAGTTTTTTTTACCCCCAGGCTAACATATAGAAAATAGGGTAGGCATAAAGAAAAATGAAATTATGTCATTTGCAGGAAAAATGAATGGAACTTGACATCATTATGTTAAGTGAAATAAGCCAAACTCAGAACATCAAGGGTCTTGTGTTTTCCCTTACATGTGGAAGCTAGAGAGAGAAAAGGAAAAGAAAGGCGGGGGTGGAGGGGGGGTGATCAAATGAAAAGAAAAGAAGATCAGTGGAATATAGGAAAGGGACCAGGGGTTGGGGGAGAGTACTGGGGAGGGATATTAGCCAAATTATATTATTATATTGTGTGCATGCACTAATATGTAACAACAAATCCCACCATTATGTACAACTGAAATGCACCAATAGAAAAAGAAAGAAAATAGGCTAGGGAGTTTCTCCAACAATTAGTGGTGGCAGCCATCTGGTCCACCTTGTATAAATCCATTTGCACTACCTAGGTTTGTGCCGGAGCACAAACAAGCCAGTAAAATAATAATGAAGATGATGATAGTGGAGCCAACATTTGAATACTATACACTGTGTACTATACACTGTTGCAAGTCCTTTAAATCTTCACAAGCACACTATGAAGTTGATACTATTCTTATCAACTTTTTTTGTGCCAGGATTTCATTTTCAGTACTCTACCCATTTTCAGAGAATAATTCCACTTAGGGACCAACCGAGGGGGGTCAGCAAAATTTGGGGAGGAAGGTGTGCAGGTTGAGAAGGGGAAGCACGATACCCCTCGTCTCTAAACTCTGAAACAGAAACTGCACACTAAGAATCCACAAGGCTCTGAGAGGGATCAGACCCAGATATTTCCGCCTCATTCTTATCCCACCATCGCCCACCCACCCCCGCCCCCCCATATCCCCAGTACCCCGATCTGGACGTTCAACTCGTGGTAGTATTTTCCAGTTACCTTTTAGCACCTACCTTTTAAAGCATCGGTCTGTCTGGTTCAGCATCTCCGTCCCCAGCCCTTCTGGACTGGGCCTGCACTTTCTCTGGCGTCGCCGCTGCGTTATCGCTGCCATGGTGACACGGAGGCGTCCGCCCTCCAGCAGCCAGCACGAGCCAGCCCCTGCCGACCTTGATTCCACACCCCCGCCTTCCGGACCCCGCCTCCGGCCGGCCCAAGCCCGACCAGCTAGATCGCGCCCCAGACCCCGCCGACCCAGACCCCACCTCCTGCCAACCCGCGCTTGGCACCCAGCGTCGCGTACTCGCCTCCTTAACCCATCAGACTCCAACCCCTGCAGGCCTTGACCAGCTTGTCTCTCTGCCCACGCCCCCTTCTATCTGGACCCTCCTCCTGCGACTCGGGCCCCGCCCAGGGCCTTCCTTCAACCAATGAGAGTCCTTCCGCTGTTTGTCCAAATCACTCCCCAGTCCCGCCTCCCGCGCGGGCAGAGGGAAAGAGTCGCTCAGGCGCGTGTACTGATTGAACTTTTCAGCTAGACGGGGACCCACTGCAAAACCCTGCCCCAGAAAACGGACCAGGCCTGTTCCTCACGCCATTTATTGATTTAGTGGCTCCGCGGGGCAATAGCTACCAGTTCAGCCAAGAGGAGTTGCCGGGTTTCTCCATGCTGTTTGGTGACCTGAAGTTCTCGTGGTCAGTGGTTGGAGAAAGCTTCCTCCGTGCCTCAGCCCATGCCCCCATTGATCTCCCTAGGTGTGGAACCGTTGACCCCGCCACTGAGGGAACTGCCCAAGCCAGCCCTGGAGGCTGTATGCAAAAGTTCAGATGAAGAGCATCTCCTCTTCAACTTTGGAGTTTAAGGTGTGTAAAAGCAACCATTAAGTAAAACTTAACACGATCAGCTTATCGTGAACTATAACCTGTTCTTTTGGCACTTCAGAGTCTGAACAATGTTAGGGGTCAAAAGATCTACCTTCCTGCACAGTCCACTTAACCTTTTTTTGTTGAACTCTTCCACCCATAACTAACCCAACCACAACTCCAAGCTAACGATGGCAAATAAAAAGCCTAGGAGAGAGGCTGGAGACATCCTCAATTCCAAAGGGCTCTGGAATTCTTTAAGATTAAAATGTGGCCAACATCTCTGGGCCACCCAATTCCCAAAAGCAGTGGATTCTTCCCACAGGAGTAGTGGTAAAATGATGGAAACTTCTTCCTCTGGAGGCTCACACCAGAGTCCCATTCTTGCTGTCATATCTAGGTGTGGCCTGGGGGAAGCAAAGGGTAGCATACTCTGTAGCATTATCTAAATACCAGTGTTTCACCTCACTGGCAGAGCGTGGCTGGGTAAGACTACACACTTGAATGTCTGCATAATGTAAGTTGCTCTCTTCCAACGTGAGGTCTTGACTCCTCTTTTGAGATATAGGCTGCTGTAACACCTGCTCATACATATGTCCTCTTGTTTCATGGGCCTGCAAGGAATCGACAGAATTAAGGAAGATGCTTGGCTTAGTTTTGCCCCTCACGGCCAGTGCAGGGCAAGTTAGACTGATGTCTCTTTACTTTGCTCCTTTGGGGACAGAGGAGGCTGGGCAGAACCAGCAAATTCTACAGATGACTGAGATGTGTCTGTCCCAGAGTAAAAGAGATGAGTACTGGGATCCCATGTCTGAGTAGTCCCAAGAGGTGATAGGCCTGTCATTACCTTTGTGCAATTCTGCTGCAGCTGTTGTTGCTGCTGCTTCAATGTGCGTCTTGCTTGGCTCCCTGCAGGGAAGAAATCCAACTTAACTCCATTCTCTCTCTTTCTGCTGAGACTGCCCTTTTCAGATCTCTAGTAAACTACGGTTGGTGGGCTTTCTACCCTCCCTGCCTCCTGTCCCACTTCTTTCACTTCTACTTTTCCTATATCTGAACTCCTTCGCAGGGGATACCATCTGGCCCTTTCACAATCTTCCATCCTCATTTTTCACCAGCCCCTGACATAGTTCCATAAATATATGTTGAGGCTCTATACCAGGTTTTGGGGATGGAATAATAAAGAGGTTGTTTTCTCTGCTTCAGGGAGCTTACAGATTACTAGGGCAGACAAATTAGTAAACAGACTATTACTACAAAGTGGTAGTAAGTGCTCAATTACGCCGAGGGCCATTTTCAATCAAGTTTCTCTCGCTGTCTCTCTTTTCTGTGTCTCTGTATGAACTGATTTCGCAGCTAAAGCACTGTCTTCTCTCATTCTCCCATATGTGTATACCTATTCTAGCACAGGTAGTTAATAATATCATTATTTATGAGTCTATCTCTCAAACTTGATTTTGAGCTCTTCCAGGATGAGACCATGTGTCCTTCCCCTTGTGCCTCTCTGCCTCCACCTCATAGAGTGGCTCACATACAACATAAGTACTCTGTGATATTTGCTAAATGAGTGAAAGAATGAGTGGCCAACCCTGCTACTCTGAAATAATAGAAAAAAATTAGATCCACAAGTTCAGGGCTGCCCTTGAACCCAGTAAACTAAAGATTCTCTTTAATGTACTATCTCCTTTTCTTCCTTCCAAGGCCACTCCTCCTTTTTACCCTTATGCCCTTTCCAGTTGTGTGGTCTTCTCTAATTTTCTGTACCCCAGGGCCCTCCCTCAGAGTTACCTGTTTTCTTTTTCTTCTGGAAAGTTGATGGGCAGCTCCTGTGATAGGAAAAACAGATCACCTATGTGCAAGAGCTCTGGCCTCTATCTCCCTTGCTTTATCACTTGCTTTGTGGTCTCTTTAATATTCCCTAAAGATTCGTCCTGAGCCAGGTTCAGCCTGGAAGCATTTCTCAAGGGTACCTCTCCCAGATAGATGATTCTGGAAGGTAGAGTGGTACAACTGACATAACCAAACCCAAAATACAGCTTTAGGCAACCAGCACTACATGCCAGGGATGTTGCTGGCTTGAGGGCTATTCTGGGATTGTCTAACAAGCTAATCCCAGCAGAGGGTAAGGGAAACCTGCCAAATAATGGGATATTCCTGGATCCAGAGACCCTCTTGCTTCTTCTTCAGTGCTGTTTTTCGAGGGTCTTTACCAATCTGGGACTTTCATTCTGGAACCATAAAAGCTGCCACAACCAGAGGTGACTAGTTAGGGCCCCTCAAAGTCCTTTTCCAATAAATGACCTCCCTACCCACTTCTCTGTCCTTGTTTTTAATTAACAGAAAGTGAGAGATGTTTAACCTTTAATGTCCTTTGGAGTACTTTGTCTGCAGCACAGTGAGCACTGAATTTGGTGTGTGACTCAGCTAGCTACCTTGCCCTCACTGCAGGGCAGACCTCTAATATTAATTTCTGAGCCTCTAGGGTCCCCAGTGCAGCCAGTGTGTCTATGTAGTAGTCAACGGTTTGATACCCAAAGAAAGAACACTTGTCTGAGGAAATAGGCTGAATAGTTTGGGACTTACTCAGATGCTTTTTCTTGCTAGTACATTTCCAAATCTCACCAGAGTCGACCCTATTTGTCTGTCTAATTTCTCCTCTCCCCGGGAAGTTTCCTTCTTTTGCTAATTAAGAGAAAGAGAGGAGGCAGACTTCGAAATCATGTTGACTGTACTAATGTAGAAAAAAATATATATCAGGATTTTTTCCTTATACTCTTGATAGAGGTCTATGTTTTGGTGTGATTTTTGGTTTTGATGCCTGCCGAGTTGAGAGCAGTTACAGTCCATCCAAATGCTACAAGTGGTTCAGCAGAAAAAATTTCTCTTTCAACTTCCTCCTCTGCCACTTTAGTTCTTGCTTTGTGCTACAGCTGCCCCCTCATAGTCTTATCCTAGGAGTCAGAGAATCTTCTAAATCCTTGCCCCTTATCATTGCTACTTTTGTAGTTATTTCTATTTAAATGGACAGAGAAAATATTAATTTCAAGAGACATGACTTGCCAGGTGCAGTAGCATACACCTATAATCCTAGCTACTTGGGAGGCTAAGGCAGGAGGATCACAAGTTTGAGGGCAATCTTGGACACTTAGGGAGATCCTGACTCAAAATTAAAAAAACAAAAGGGCTAAGGAGGTAGCTCAGGAATAGAATGCCCCTGGGTTTAATCCTCAGTACTGCAAAAGTAAGTAAGTAAACAAACAAAATAAAATAAATGACTAGGGCTAACCAATTTAGTAAACAGAGCCTTTCCCAAATTGGATATTGCACAGTGCCTGGACACAACCCAGAGTGTTAATAGGTGACAATTTATTTTTATATCAGAGTTCAGGAAACTAAATGGGCACTCACAGTGATAGTAGGCACAGTCCTTCCAAAATGCAATTGGAAATAAATATGAAAAGGCTTAAATATAAACACATGTACTCTCTGATACAGCAATTCTACATCCTAATACTAATTCATATGCAAATATGGATACTTTTTGTAGCATTGTTTATAATTTCAAAGAAGAGAAAACACCATGAATGTTCAATATTTGGTGACTGACCAAATAAACAGTATATCCAATCAATGGAAATTTATGTAACCACTTTAAAAATGATGTTGGGAGAACAACTAATAGCATGGAAAAATTTTCTTTTTATTAAGTTAATAAAAAGATAAGAATCTGGGCACAGCGATGCATGCCTATAATCCCAGAACTCCAGAGGCTGGGACAGGAGGATCACAAGTTTGAGCTCAACCTGGGAAGCTGAGCAAGACCCTGTCTCAAAATAAAAAATAAAAAGGGCTGGGGATATACCTCAGGGAAGAGTGCCCAGTCATCTCTGGGTGCTTTATCTATTTTTGTTTATTTTTAAATTGATTTTCATTTTTTTCTCTTGGATATTTTCCAAATTTTCTGTAATTAATATCTATTACTCTTTTTTTGTGTGGGGGGAGTTTACTGGGAATTGAACCCAGGGGCACTTAACCACTGAGCCACATTCCCAGCCCTTTTTAAATGTTTTATTTAGAGACAGGGTCTCACTGAGTTGTTTAGAGCCTAAGTTGCTGAGGCTGGCTTTTGTGATACTCCTGCCTCAGCCTCATGAGCCTCTGGGATTATAGGCATGCACCACCACACCCCACTTGTCTATTACTTTTATAATCTAAAAAACAACAACAAAGAATGTTTTAAAATCAAAATCTTCACTTGTCATAGTATCACTAAGTGTTTGAAGGTTTATTGAGAGAACTAGAAATAGAACCATTTTTATTTGATCCTATTAATATTTTAATAGAAACAAAAATAGATATGGTTAGAATGTCTGTCATAATGTTTCTAGAATGGGCTCTAGAGTCAGACTGACTGTCAGGTTAACTGTAAGACTTTCAGAAGGTTTTGAAGCTCTCCATCCTCTAGTTGAGTATTAATGAGGATGATAATAGAACCTAAACATCATGGGGCTGGGCACAGTGGTGCATAGCTGTAATCCCAGTAACTTGAGAGGCTGAGGCAGGAGGAGATCTGAAGTTCAAGGCCGGCATGAGTAATTTTGTGAGACCCTATCTCAAAATAAAGGGTTTCCCAACGGCTTGGGAGCCTGAGACAAGAGGAATGAGAGTTCAAAGCCAGCCTCAGCAAAAGCAAAGCACTAAGCAACTCAATGCCTCTAAACATAATACAAAATAGGACTGGGGATGTGGCTCAGTGGTTGAGTGCTCCTGAGTTCAATCCCTGGTACCCCCCAAAAAAGTGGGGGGCTGGGGTTGTAACTCAGTGGTAGAGCACCCTTGGGTTCAAAAAAGAAGAGGAGAAAGAGGAGAGGGAGGAGAAAGCAGAGGGTATGGGGAGGAAAGAAAGGATCTAAACATGGGAATATTGTAAGGATGAAATAAAATAATAAATGTAAGATACTAAGCACATTACTGTCTTTAATGAGCATCAAAAACAAAGCTGTCTAAGATGACTATCAATAATTATCACCATCAGAAAAGAACAAACCAGTAATGTAGAACACAAACACTTGGGAAGATGGGGAGTCAAAGAAGCTGTTGTATTCCCTCCTCTAGAAGCTGTTCTATGTTCTAGATGGACATCTCACTGTTTAAGGGTACTTGGTTTTGTTTGTTTTTTCAGTCCGAGCAACATTCTGGGAGATTCATACTTTTGTTCCCATTTTATAGATGGGTCAACCAAGGCCTTACAACTTTGGTAACTTATTAAAGAAGGCAGGGATCACATTTCCTTTTATTAGTGTATTCTGCATCTATCACTGTGCCCAGTGCATACAGTATGTTCAATGAATATTTGTTGAATAAAGGAAAAAATGAATAATTAGTAGGGACAGGACTTGAATTCAATGTACTGACCCTAAGTCCTATGTGCTTTCCAATGTACCCTGCTTGTCTCTTTAAATATAGGGATGCTTTTTTTTTTATTCTTTTTTTTTTTTTTTTTAAATAAATAAGACATCCTTAATTTTGGTGCTGGCCACAGAACGCTATAGGCAGTGGTCAGAATTAGGTCTTGAAGTTTATGGCAGTGGTGAAAACTCTGCAAAAGAACAGTTACAATACCACAAATAACTTAGTATGAGGTTTTCACATACACTATATCCTTTGCTCTTTAAAAAAAACCGGTGATCTAAACAATAGGAGTTGTGTTACTCTATATTTTACATGTTAGGGCACAGAGAAATTAAGGGACTTACCTAAGATCACATAGTAAATAAATATGAAAGTTATATTCACATATTCCATGGATATTCTCCTTTCCACTTCCACCCTTTTAAACACACATTTGTCTGAAGTTGATCTGCTTGATCTGTGATTACTAGTGGTGAAAGAATGGGTTGTGAGGTCAGCCAGGCCTGAGTTGGAATCTTGCTTTACCTGCTTTCTGGCCATGTCACATGGGTTAACGTCTCACTTTTCTGAGTCTCAATTTTGGGCTAGCTATAAAGTGGGAGGAGGGGTAAGACCACTTACTCATAGAAGTATTGGGAAAATTAGATGATAGTGTAGAGTGCCTGGCAGAGAAAGCTCTCCAATGCTACAATTATTGTTGTTACCTGGGGAAGGAGGGAGAGAGGGGGAAAAGAAGGAAGAGAACAAAGAGAAACGATACCAATTCACCATGTCCAGCCCTGCTAAGGACACTGGAGTGGGGCATGGCTGTGTTTTCTAGGGTCTCCTGAAAGGAGTAAGTGTGGAAGGAGAGCATGCTCTGGTGTAGGGACCAGGAGGTGCCAGGCTGAGGAAGGTGGCAGTGGGAGGCACTATCTCCAGATTCTCTGATTCCCCACACACACCAACAGAGATGATACCCTCTCCCTTCCACCCTACTCACCAGCTTCCTCCGCAGCAGAGCTGGTTTCCCATGGCGTACAGTCTCCCAAGGAGCACAGCTGTTTTTCGACATAAAGAGGCTTACACATTTCCTGGTTCCTGGTTTAGCTTTCTGTGGCAGCTCCCAGGGAGTCTCTGTCAGTGTCAGATTTCAACCTAGCAGGTTGGACTTTGGAAGCCACCTGCTGGAATGATTCCCAGGTGGCTGTTCCCAGCCAAGGGTAGAGCAACATACAGAGGTTCCAGGTGACAGCTATCTCACCTTTGGGATTTGAGGCTTCTTTTAATGAAACCATGAACTTTGAGCTTCAAATAAAAATGAAACCTAAGATAGAAAAGGACTCTGCATTTCCTTAGGAAACATTTCTCCACTAGATCAGGCTGCCTTTGAAATATATCCTCCATAGTGGAGCAGAGTCTCCCTTATGTTCACCAAGCACCTCTCAAATTTGAGTTTCATTCCCAATGTAATTGGTACCAATTTTTAATGATTTCTGTCCACAATCTGGGTTTGAATACTAGAGTGTCTTGGAAACTGAATTTTAGGGAAATGGATTTCTTTTGTATTCTCTTTTGCTATTGGAATTAATGTGGGCAAATCACTTAAACTTTTAGAGACTAGGTTTCCAGGATTGAAGAATAGAAGTACTAAATTTATCCTTTAATCCCCTTTCTGGAATAGAATCAGATGATTCTATGGTTAGAATGGCCTCAGCACTTCTTGACCACTCACTTCCCCATCCTACTTTCAGGATTACAAAATCTTCACACAGCTGCTGCCTTGTCCCTAAGTTAGACTCGTTCCCCACTCTCCAACAACTAGGATGCAGCTAAGCAAATTCCCCTGTAGAATGTATGAGCTCCAGGAAAATATGTAAAATCCATGACCCTTGTTTTCAGTATTCTCCCCTCATCTTTAGTGTCTTCCTCAGATGCCCACACTCAGCTCTGGACTCCACAGAGCACCCTGGACTCTGAGCTTCTCTTTCCATCTTCTTAGAAAAATGGTGATAAGAAAAACAACCTCATAGGATTGTGGTGAAGATTAAATGAGATACATGTATGTGAAGCACTAGCTCAAGGCCTGACACATGAGAAGCTCTCAGTAAGTTTTGGCTGTTGTTATTATTATTGCTTCCTGTTCTCATCTAATTATCTGATGGTAAAGCATCTTATATTATTACCTTGTGCCCCAATACTTCTCCCCTTGAAGACAATTTTGTAGTCTACCATTAACTGTGTTCTTTTCGTTCTGTTACCTGCTCATCTCCTCCCAGTCAAAAGCTATCAGTAGGGGTGGAGTTGTAGCTCACTGGCAGAGCGCTTGCCTAGCATATGTGAGGTACTGGGTTCAATCTTTTTTTTTTTTTTTTTTTTTGGAACCAGGGATTGAACTCAGGGACATTTGGCCACTGAGCCACATCCCCAGCGCTATTTTGTATTTTATTTAGAGACAGGGTCTCACTGAGTTGCTTAGGGCTTCACTAAGTTGCTGAGGCTGGCTTTGAACTCGCGATCCTCCTGACTCAGCCTCCCGAGTCGCTTGGATTACAGGCGTGCGCCACCATGCCCGGCTTGGGTTCAATCTTTAGCACTACATAAAAGTAAACAAATAAAATAAAGGCATTCTGTCCATCAACAACTACAAAAAATAAAGAAAAAGAAAGGAAGGAAGGAAGGAAGGAAGGAAGGAAGGAAGGAAGGAAGGAACTATCATAAAGTTGTACCCCATTTGTGTAAAAAAAAAAAAAGCTGCATATAAATGTAATTTTACAGTGTTAAAAAAAAAAAGGAAAAACAAAACAAAACAAAACAAAACAAAACAAAACTATCAGTAATTTCCTGTTACCTACATGATAGAGTTCCAGCATTTGTTTTTTTTCTCCAGGTACTGGGGATTGAATTCAGGGGTGCTCTACCACTGAGATACACCTCCAGCCCTTTAAATTTATTTTGAAACAGAGTCTCACTGAGTTTCCCAGCCTGGTCTTGAATTTATGATCCTCCTCCTCAGCCTTCTGAAAATCAGGGATTACAGGAGGGTGCTCCTGTGACTGTTTTAGAGTTACAACTATGGAAGGCACATGAAGCCTTCCATAATTTGGTCCCTTTCCAGCCACCTCTTCTGTAATTTACTGGAAATCACCTAAAAGATTTTTAGATAACCAGGAACTCCATAGAGTGCATTTGTGGCAGAAAACCTGATGTGCTTTAAGCAACATTAATAGGAATGTAGAGTGATAAATAACAATATTGATTATTCTACTTAAGTCTCTAGTAGTCAATCCATGCTTGGAATAATAATTTTAGGTCTACGTGTTGAATTTCAAGTTACACTATCAAATGGCAGTGTATTCAAAAGAAATCTGTGTAGTATGTGGTATGGAAAGTGCTATAAAATATAGCTGAAAGCTGGGTGTGGTGGTGCACACCTGTAATCCCAGCAGCTCAGGAGGCTGAGGCAGGAGGTTCATGGGTTCAGAGCTAGCTTCAGCAACAGCAAGGCACTAAGCAACTCAGTGAGACCCTGTCTATCAATAAAATATACGCACAAAAAAGGGGCTGGAGTTGTGGCTTAGTGGTTCAGCACCCTAAATTCAATCCAATCCCTGGCACTGTCTCTCCCACCACAAAAAAAGATAATAACTGAAAAAACTAGGCATAATGTCCCAGGAAAAGGGATGCATAAGAAAAGCAAGATGATTTACATTTAACATTTGAAGGATTTTGAAGTGGAAGATGGATTATATTTGTTTTAGACCAATGGACAGAAGTTACTGAAATGCAGATTTCAGTTCAATAGAAGGAAGAATTTATGTTACGTCCAAAAAGAAAATGGAGTGGGCTACTTGATGAAGTCCTCTGTCATTCAAATTGCCCCAGAAGATGGACATAGTGGCCTACATCTGTAATCCCAGATACTTATGGTCAGTTTGAGGCCAGCCTGGGCAACTTAGTGAGATTATCTAAAAATAAAATAAAAATAGGGCTGGGGCTGGGGCTCAGTGGTAGAGCACTTGCCTCACATGTGGGAGGCACTGGGTTCAATCCTCAGCACCATATAAAAATAAATAAATAAAAATAAAGGTATTGTGTCCATCTACAACTAAAGAAAATTTAAAAATTAAATAAAAATAAAAAGTGCTAATGACTAACTTAGTGGTAGAATGCTTGCCCAATATATACAAGGTCCTGGGTTCATTCCTTAATAATGAGAAAAAAAAGTGGGGGGAATGATCTCAGAAGTTGATTAATAACTTTAAATATTTTCTTTTAAGGAATCCTTTCCTTTAGGTAAAGCTCCAGGGCTGAGAATGTAGCTCAGTGGTAGAGTTCATGCTATTTTAAAAAATATTTTTGGTGCATTATAATTGTATATAATAGTGGGATTCATATGCATTCATGTTTAATTTGTGCAAGGCCCTGGGTTCAATCCTCAGTCCCCAAATAAATAAGTGAAAAAATAATGCCCAGTTACAAAACAGAATAATGTGAAGTCTGAGTAGGATTCTTTTTTTATTCTTCTCAACTACATGGTAAGATTTTTGAGCATATATAAGGAAAGACTATCATATTTATAATTAATATTTATAATGTATATCCCCCATAGTGCATTACTTGGAGTTTGATAAATATTTCTTGAATGAATGAATGAATGAATGAACATTTGAACATAATGTTATTTAAGTGCATTTTTTTCTTTAATGAAAGACAGTCCTTTAATCAATAATCGAATTACTTAAGGGAGGATTCTTATCCTGGGGATCCACAAATCCTTAAAAGAGGTAGGAATGGGGGCTGGGGATGTGGTTCAGTGGTAGTGTGCTTGCCTAGTATGTATGAGGCACTGGGTTTGATTCTCAGCATTGCATATAAATTAAAAAAATAAAGGTCCATCAACAACTAAATTTTTTTTTAAAGGGATATGAATGGATTCCCCAAACTGTTGTGGAACTATTCGAAGAGTGTTGTCAAATTTGCAAGCATGTGCATTTTTCTGGTAAGAGTATCTATAGTTTTGTCACCTCAAAAAGTTAAGAAAGGTCACTTTAATGGAAGAATTTCAGGTGTCCACCACCATCTGGAAAAAAAAAAATACTTTGGGGCAAGGAAATCTTCTAATGCTCTCCAAATCACAGACATTCACAGCCTCTTGATTGTAAAGAGTTAAGTGTGAGGATAGACCCCAGGCTTTCCTGAACACACCATACCTATAGAATTGAGACTTTAGGGATCATCCCTTCCCTAGCAATTACCAACACAGTAATGCCTAGATCCCTGCATTTAGTCTTGGATGAGGTGAGATGATGCAGTAATTCCTCTGTCTGAGATGTTCTAAAATTAGAGACAATGCTTCCTCGTGTGGGCCTCCCCTGTGCAGAGGATGGGGAGGCTGTGGGGTTCAGTGATAATGATGAAGGTTGTGCCCACGTATGCATACTCAGTCCCTCAGAATCAGAGACCATTTCAGAGGACAGACCTCAGTATGGAAAAACAAGGCTTTCACTCCAGGGCTTTAGGCAACTCTCCCCAGCCAAAAATCATTTTCCCAACCCCTACCCAAAAAGGGCCAGACAGTCTGGAGACCCTTGTTTTTGTGTTTCTAATCACCAGCTCAGACAGTGCCCTCTGGGCTGTTTGGATGGCATATCCCTTTTCCCTCCCAGGATCACTCTCTCTTTTGTTGCATTGTGAGAAAATTATGACTAGGAATTTGATCTGGAGCCAGTGTTAGCTTCCGGCAGTGATCTCAGCATCCAAGTGTGAGCTCAGGGTACTGTGACGTTGAACACATATAACAGGACCTTTTTGTCTAGCTGGCTATGACCTCCTCCTTCCCACCCATCCCATTTTCCAGGCCACAGAATACTGAGCAGCACAAACAAGGCCCTGAGATTTGGGTTTATTCAGCTCTACCCAGAACTAAACCAAACGCTATGACATGTCCCAAAAGACCAAACCATACACTGTGGACCATGCACCTTTCCCTTCCCCCAAGGATGCTGCTACCTCTGGGGTGGTGGGCAGCTGCTCAAATCACCTGGGGAGGTAGAAAAGGACTTGCTGGGTGCTGAGTCTATGGCAGTCAGGACTCAACTCTGGCTGCTTCCTCCTCTTCCTCTGGATCAGGAGGTGCAGGGAGCAGGGAGATGTAGACCTCATTGACCTCTGTGTCCAAATGTCGACCACCACGTGGTGCCTCCAGGTTAAGGATGCCATCATGGGAGAGAGCAGCTTTGACTCGCCAGGGGTCAACATCAGCAGGCAGAACATAGGTACGGCAGAACTCTCGGGACACGAAGCCGTGGCGGTCCAGGCGCTGAGGGTGCTTGGCAGACACTTCCAGCAGGTTGTCCACAGTCCTCACAGTCACCTCGTCTGGGGTAAAGTGGCTCACATCCAGAAATGCCTGGAACTTGCCCTCACTGAGCCTAAGCTCAGAGGCCCCTGCCCTGCTGCCCTCCCCAGCTTGAGTGGCCCGAGGCCGGACGTAGTAGCCATGGTAGAGGGTGGGGGTCAGGATCTCTTCTGGAAGTAGGCCTGAGGGGCAAAGAGAGAAGGCAAGAGGCAGGATGAGGGAGCATAAGGCGGGCACAGGGGTGAAATGAGAGATCATGAGATGTGGGAATGGGAAGAGCAGAGGGGAGTCAGAAGTAGAGAAGGGGATCCAGGCAGGCAGTTGGGAAGAGGACACTGAAAGGAAATGAAACTGCAATGGAGCAGGGAAACCAAGCCAGGACTTGGTGGGTAGAAGGGGCTCAGGAAGGCACACCAAGACAGGAAAGGGGCAGGTATAAAAGCACTGCAGTTTCCATGTCTGTCCTGAGGTCAGTAGGAAGGGGAGAGAGCCCTGATTGAGGGGGTGAGGGGGCAGTCTGAGTGGAGATGGTTTGCTCCAGGAGTTCAGTTAAGCCTGAAGTGGGGTGGAGGCCAGTAACTTTGGGAGGTCAGCCCAGAATTTCGGGAGGTGGGGGTGGGAGGCACTGGGGTGGCAACCAGCCCATACCTTCGCCAAAGCGCTGCTCACCCAGGCGGCTGGGGTTGGCAAATTCGTACTCGGCGGTGGCCGGGTGGGCATGTGGCACTGAGCGGCCCGACATAGCTGCAGTCCGTACGGCGGTCCTGGTCCGAGGTGCAGCCCCAACAGGCGCAACGCGACCCCTCCAGCTGCCCAGAGAGCCAGTGCTCAGTCGGAGGTGGAGGCGGGGTCTACACCACCCAAAATAGTGCGGCGCCTCTGCGGGGAGGGTAGGGAGCAGGGGCCCCGAGTGCAGTGATGAGGGTGTGACCAGTGCTGCCCTATCTGGACCCCCAGTCCCCTCCTCCGCACATGCTTCAGCTGTCGCAGGGGGCCTGAAAGGACAGCTGGGAACCCTCACCCTGGAGTAAGCTGGGGAGCGGAGCTGGTGTCACACCAAAGAGGGGCCTAGTTGAGACCCTCACCAACAGTTGCACATTTCCACATCACCTTCTCTTCTCAATCGCAAGCACCATGCACCCTACTTCATAAACACTCTGGATTTAATGTTATGCCAGTCCCACAGCATAAAAGATGTGAGAAACTCTTCTACCCTTTTGGGGGAACAGTGCCCAGATTGTCAGGGTCTTCTCCTGAACCCAGGTCAACCCAGGGCATCCAGTACCACGGCCCTTACTGACATATTGGCAGTCACTCCTCTCCACTAGGGACCCTCAAAGAGTTAATGTCCCTGGGGCCAAGCCTAGGAAGATTCCAGTCCCTGCCCAGGCCCAAGATAGTTGCTGGCTCAATTCCCTTGGCATGCAGGACTGGAGAGGAGGAGGAGGGGCACACCACCGCCTGCTTGGGATTCCTTACTCTGTCCAGATCTAGAGAACAGGGGGTGGGGGTGGGTGCCACTGGGTGTGGACAGAAAGCTAGGGAAACAAGACCATGACAAGTCACTGGCCAGCTCAGACGTGTTTGTGTTTCTCTTTTCTTAGCTCAGTGAGTACTGGGTATGTGTCACACTGCCAAATCCCTGATCACAAGTCTCCATGAACTGGCGGTGAGCTGGGATAATAAAACCCCTGACATCACCATTCCAGAAGCTTCACAAGACTGCATATATAAGGGGCCGCCGTTGGTAGCTGCAGCTGAAGGAGCTGACCAGCCAGCTGACCCCTGCATTCACTTAGCCGCCATGGACATCGCCATTCACCACCCCTGGATCCGACGCCCTTTCTTTCCTTTCCATTCTCCCAGCCGCCTCTTTGACCAGTTCTTCGGAGAGCACCTGTTGGAGTCTGACCTCTTCCCAACATCTACTTCCCTGAGTCCCTTCTACCTTCGGCCACCCTCCTTCTTGCGGGCACCCAGCTGGATTGACACCGGACTCTCAGAGGTGAGTCTCTCCTTTGTCAGGACAGTAGTCCTTCCTGGAACCTCCTGAACACTTATTTTTCCTTTCTTCGTTGCCTAAACCATTTAGGCACATGTCCAGAATTGAAAAAAAGTGAGGTTATTAATGCTTCCTTCTCTCAGGACTTTTCTATTTGATGCTCCTCTGTATCCCATTTATTACATTTTTTTTATGCACAGTGAGGATCATCCTCTGTTCCCTAACTTTTAAACAGGATACCCTTTCTGACTTGGTTCATAATGGCTTGCAAGGAAAAAGCTGTCTTCAAATTCCTTTGCTCACCTCTGCTAATATCTCATACTCCTAGCATATTTTATTATCAAGTTCTAGAACCCAGAGAGACCTACCTCCTCCTGAGCTCTTTATCCCCACTGGGTGGAGCTGGAGATAACAATCACTGTCTCATACGGTTCCCTCTTCATGATTTTTCAGGTGCCTTAGGGCTGTGGTAGGGCACTGGCCTGGGGCCAAACCTTATATGGAAGTAACCAGAGTCCAGTCTTGAGACCCCCTTTTGTTCTAAGAGGGTGAGAAAATGGGGCAAACAGATAAGGTTGACAGAGGCTATCACAGATAAGCTCTGGTTTAAAAATATTTAAGTGTGAGTAAACAGCAGCTGAGTGGACAAGGGCTTTGAAAGGACAAGCAGGACCAACAGAACATTCCAGATTGAGTGGGTGGGAAACTTGGCAGAGAACTGAGCAAAAAGAAGGGGCCTTTGTCTCATAGACAAATGACAAAGCCAGGCATTGGGGTCAGCAAGGCAGCAGAAGCCAGGCCCACATCCATCCTTGTGACTGATCTCCTAGGTGGTCAGTATTATTTCCTATGCATCTAAATAAAGTTTGGGCCTAATGGCCAAGAAGTAGGCCTTGGTTACCACTGTGGTGGCTACCCCAAGCCAGAGAGCCATGTTTATTCAAAAGGTATTTTTAGTATACAAGAGGAAGATTAGATACCTAGATAGAAAGTGAGTCTGCAGAATGATGAGACTGCAGTGTAATTAATATTCCTGCCATCTTTTCTCTTCTCCACTCACTTACCTTGCTGTTTCTAGATGCGTATGGAGAAGGACAGGTTCTCTGTCAACCTGGACGTAAAGCACTTCTCCCCAGAGGAACTCAAGGTCAAGGTGCTGGGAGATGTGATTGAGGTGCATGGCAAGCATGAAGAGCGCCAGGTATGGAGTATCTTTTCTTCTGCTCATTCAGTGTACTCTATATGCTAGGTACTGCCATCAGCCTCTGAAGCTAGAAAACTAAATTAGGGATAGACTTGTTCTTGTTTTCCCAGTGAAGTGGTTGTTGTTCTGATTGCTTTGGATGGGATGTTCACTCCCCATTTAAGCCAGGGGTTTTCAATCTTGGCTGCATTGGGATCATGAGAATTTTAAAATATTCCAGTGTTCAGGCATACCCCAGACTAATTAAATTAGGGGGTATAACTCAGGCATCAGCATTTTAAAAAGTTCCCTGGGTAATTTTAATCCACAGCCAACTGACAACCACTGCCTTAGGCATAGTGTTGTCAGACACTTGATTGTTTCACATAATTACATTAACTACATGTACCCTGAAGCACTGAAGTTTGTGACTTTTAGATGTTCAGGAATTCATTTCTCTTAAACCCATCTGAATATTAAACTACTTGGTTTACCTACTTTCTGAGTTTATCAGCACCTAATCCCCTGTAGGCCATGAGGAGATCAGTTAATTGAGAGTTTATTTAGATAGATGTTTGGGATTCAGCAGGCATAAAAGTTAGGGTCAATAACTGTTTGTCCTTTTTTTTTATCACTGATGATTGAACCCAGGGGTGACCTACCACTGAGGTAGATCCTCAGTAATTTAAAACACTTTTTTAAAAATGTAAGACAGTATTAGCCAGGAATGGTGGTACCCGCCTGTAATCCCAGCAGCTCAGGAGGCTGAGGCAGGAGGATCTCGAGTTTAAAGCCAGTCTCAGCAACAGCAAGGTGCTAAGCAACTGAGACCTTTACTCTAAATAAAACACAAAATAGGGTTGGGGATGTGGCTTGAGTGGTTGAGTGCCCCTGAGTTTAATTCCCTGTACAAAAAAAAGGAAAGAAAATTTAAGATGGTGTCTTGCTAAATTGTCCAAGCTGACTGGCCTTGAACTTTCCATCCTCCTGTCTCAGTCTCCCTAGTAGCTGGGATTCTAGGCATGTGCCACCAGGCCTATTTAAGGTCACTTTTTTGGGGGATCCTGAAAAATGCAATGATTTTCCATGACTCTGAAAATTTAAAAATTGCTTCTAAACAATCAACATTAACTCAGAACCTGTGCAAAACTAGTATGGTTTAATGTCTTCAGGCTCTTTCAGTTTTGCTCATATGATTTCAAATTGTGTCAGTCTCCCTGGATGGAGTCTTTTTTTTTTTTTAAAGCAGCAATCCTATGTGTCTGGAACATTTTGAGACATTCCTGAAGAGTCAGGACAATTTCTGGGTTTCCTCAGGGATTCAGATCCTCAATGCCAGGACGAGACTCCGAATATTATAGGTCCAGTCAACATCTATCTAAACCTTTGGAAAATATCCCTTAACAGTGACTCCAAATTATAAAGAACTATGAAGTTTTGGGCTGTTTCAGGTTTCTTAGACTATTACTTGTAGGAGTGACCCTCTAAGCAACTTTATCCTACCCACAAACCTGAAATGAACAGTTGTATTATTGTTTCATGTTCTTATGGCTTTTGGTCTCACCTATGGGGCATAGGAGGTCTGAGTTCTGGGCAAGTGGCATCATTCTTACTTCTTTGCTTCTTTCTTCCTTCTCGTGGATTAGGATGAACATGGTTTCATCTCCAGGGAGTTCCACAGGAAATACCGGATCCCAGCTGATGTGGACCCTCTCACTATTACTTCATCCCTGTCATCTGATGGGGTCCTCACTGTGAATGGACCAAGGAAACAGGCCTCTGGCCCTGAGCGCACCATTCCCATCACTCGTGAAGAGAAGCCTGCTGTCACTGCAGCCCCCAAGAAGTAGATGCCCTTCCTAATTGCATTTTTTAAAATAAGAAAGTTTCCCCACCAGTGAATGAAAATCTTGTGACTACTGCTGAAGCTTATTAATGCTAAGGGCAGGCCCAAATTATTAAGCTAATAAAATATCATTCAGCAACAGACAGCTGTTTTGTATTTGAATATTTTGTATGGTTTTAAACAAACACACAAATACAGCAGATCTATTTTAATCATCACATTATGATTTGGGGGGGGGTCCAGGGATTTTAGTCAGAATGACTGACTCTACCACTTACTAATGGCAAAAATTTAGACAAGTCGTTTAATTTTTTCAGTCATCAGGCCTTCCACTTATAATATGGGTACTGATTTATACAGTAAAGAGTAAACTAAAAAGTACATAAAACCCCTGCAGAATTGGAGGAATATCAGTTCTTCTCTCTTTTTCCTCTTTGATTGTAGTTCTCAATTTCAATAAATGGAACAAATCTGAATGAACTCTAACAACACATAAAAGACAGTGCATTTCTGAAATTAATTACATCAACATGGTGACCCTGGTGTTACTTGATATTTTTCTACCATAAGCATTGTCTTCAGATGATTCATAAAGACAATAAATAAGACTTTGGTGATTATCACCCAACAAGCCCATCAGGTTCAGTCCAAATTATCCAGCACATATCTAAAGGCAGGCTGCAAAATATTCAATGATTTACCATAAAAGGTCAAATTTTAGAATGACAATTAATTACTGATACATATTTCTGTTGTTTAGTTGAAACAAAGAAAAACTACTCTACAAAAAAACAGAAACAAAATCAATCCAAGGGCCCCCCCCCAAAGAAAAACAACAAAAAAACCCCTCAAACCTCTCCATTTCACTTTTGTGAATCTGGACAAAACTTCTGATTCACTTGATAAAAAATAGACCTACTATAAGATACCTGGAATAAATGTTTAGAGAGACCATTCTTACTTTTTACCAATTTCTAGTTGATTTCGAATTTTTTTACAAAGGCTGACCTTGAAGTGAGATTCTTGCTTCCTCGAAGCCTATAGTTTGGGAACTGACCATGCTTTAAAAATATCCTTTAGGAAACAGTTACCTAACTTTTTCAAGATGCACAGGTGTGGAGGCAGGGTAATATAAATTAGAAATCAACATAGGTTTGAAGTGTTTTTCTTAAAAAACAACTCCTATTCCAATAGTCTTTAATGCTCTGATCTAGCCAGAAGTCACTTTTCTCTATTCTTATAGCCAATATTTTTTGACCGTGTAGCAGACACTACAAGCTGCCTAAGTAACATTGTTTGCCAGCTTCAGCTTTGCCAAAAGTACCCCAGATTATTTATTATTTTAAGATTCACCATATTCTTCCCAGCCATGTGCCTCAGGGAAGTGAACCCAAGCTGTAGCCACAGGTGGTCTATCTTGATTAGTCCAGATAAAGTGGGGAAATTCCCTCTTCCTGTAGTGATTATCTCGAACAGGATATGATCCAACTAGGGCAAATGAAACTGGAGGGAAATTAGCTGGAGATAATTCTAGAAATAATTTTTATTTAACTTGATTTTTGTTTTTGGTGCTGGGGATTGAATGTAGGGGCGCTTTACCAGAGAGCTATATCCCCATTCCTTTTCATTTTTTGAGACAAGTTCTCTCCAAAGTTGTTAGGGCCTCACTAAGTCGCTAAGGCTGACTTGAACTTCTGATCCTCCTCCTTCCGCCTCCCAAGTCGCTGGGATTACAGGCATGCACCACTGGGCCTAGCACTAGAAATTATTTTTCAACTAAGAAAAGAGGAGCTGGAGGTGTAGCTCTCAGTACCACAGCATGTGCCCAGCTTGTGTGATACCCTGTGGTCAATCCCCAGTCCTGCAAAACAAACAAAAACAAAACAAACAAAAAAGACACATACACACAAAAGCATAAGAGAAAGTTTTAGAAGATTTAGAGAGAGAGAAAGAGGCTGTCCATTCAAAATGTCTGCTATGAAATGTTTTACTATGAGGACCTTTAGGAGAAATGCCTACTCCAGACATGAAAGGAATACTGAATGGTCATCCTTGACTAAATTTTTAAAACAGCATTACCAAGATATTATTTACATACCATACAATTCACCCAAACTATACAATTTAATGGCTTTACTATATTCACAGAATTGTACATCCATCACCACAATCAATTTTAGAAGAATTTAGTAACCCAAGAAGACTTTATACCACTTAGCCATCACTCTCCAATGCCCCTACCTCAGCCCTAGACAACAATTCAGCTACATTTTCTTTTTTTTCTTTTTTCTTTCTTCCGTCCTTCCTTCCTTTTTTTTGGGGGGGGGGTTACTGGGGATTGAACGCAGGGGTGTTTAACCACTGAGTCACATTGCCAGCTTTTTAAAATATTTATTTAGAGATGGGTCTCACTAAATTGCTTAGGGCCTAAGTCGCTAAGGCTGGTTTTGAACTTGTGATCCTCCTGCCTCAGTCTCTTGAGCCATTGGGATCAGAGGCCTGCACCACTGCACCTGGCTGATCTACTTTCTGTCTCCATTGATTTGCCTACTTTGGTCATTATTCCTATAAATGGAATTGACAATCTGTAGCCCTTTGTGGCTTCTTTTTCCTAGTGTATTGTTTTCAAGTTTCATCCCTATTGTGTCCTGCATCAGTATTTTTTATTGCCAAATAATATTTCACTGCATAGGTATACCACATTTTATTTATTCATTCATCAGTTGATAGACATTTGGGTTGTTTCCACCTTTTATCTATTATGATTATTGATGCTATGAGTATGTATTTACAAGTTTTTTTAAATAACACCTGTTTTAAATTCTTTAGAATATATACCCAGCAGTGGAATTGCTACATCATATAATAATTCTATGTTCAACTTTTTGAGGAACTGCAAACTGTTTTCAAATAGCTGCATCATTTTGTATTATCACTAGCAGTGTACGAGGGTTCCAATACCAATATTTTTTATTGTCTATCTTTTTGATTATAGTCATCTTTTGTGTATCTGACAAATTCTTTCTTTCCTCTTTTTGGTGCTGGGGATTGAATCTAGGGCCCTGTGTATGCTAATCATGCACTCTAACACTGAGTTTTACCACCAATCCCTTTGAATGACTTATTAACATTATACAGAACTTAGCAATATGCAGAGGGGAGATATATCTAAGGAAGAAAGAACAGCCTGAAGTTCCCAGGTATTCAGGTTTGGCTGGAGCACTGTATGTATGAGGTTGTACAGGGGAAATGTGGCAAGAAAGAAAGGGGTACTGCTTAGAAGTTTGGTATTTATTTTGAAGGCTACAGAAGTAGCCTTTTGAAGGCCAATGAAGTAGTTTAACCAAGTGAATGGCATAATCAACTTAGCATTTTAAAACTTACTCTAGCCGGGCGTGGTGGCGCAGGCCTGTAATCCAAGCGACTTGGGAGGCTGAGTCAGGAGGATCGCGAGTTCAAAGCCAGTCTCAGCAACTTAGCGAGGCCCTAAGCAACTCAGTGAGACCCTGTCTCTAAATAAAATACAAAATAGGGCTGGGGATGTGGCTCAGTGGCCGAGTGTCCCTGAGTTCAATCCCTGGTTCCAAAAAAAAAACCAAAAAACAAAAAAAAAAAACTTACCCTAGGGGCAATCTAGTGATAGATCAGTAGGGACCAAAATGGGAAATAGAGACATTGACTAAAATGTATTGCAAAAAAACAGCATGGTGTTGGCATGAAAACAGACATGAAGACCAACGGAACAGAATAGAAGACAGAGAGACAAACCCATATAAATGCAGTTATCTCATACTAGACAAAGGTGCCATAAACACACATTGGAGAAAAGATAGCCTCTTCAACAAATGGTGCTGGGAAAACTGGAGAATCTTCTGGAGCAGAATGAAATTTAACCCCTATCTCTCACCCTGCAGAAAACTCAAAGTGGATCAAAGACTTAGGCATTAGACCAGAAACTCTGTACTCACTAGAAGAAAATATAGGCCCAAGACTCTATCACTTTGGCTTAGGAATTGACTTCCTCAACAAGACTCTAAAGCACAAGAAGTAAAATCAAGAATCAATGAATGGGATGGTATCAAACTAAAAAGATTCTTCACAGAAAGAAAACAATCAAGATTGTGAAAAGAAAGCCTATAGAATGGGAGAACATCTTTGCCAACTGAACCTCAGATAGAGCATAAATCTCCAGGATATATAAAGAACTCAAAAAGCTTAATACCAAAAAAAAAAAAACCAAAAAACAAAAAACAAAACCAAATAACTCAATCAATAAATGGGCAAAGGAACTGAACAGACACTATAGAAGAAATACAAACGGTCAACAAATACATGAAAAAACGTTCAACATCTCTAGCAATTAGAGAAATGCAAATCAAAACTACTGATATTTCATCTCACTCCAGTCAGAATGGCAACAATCAAGAATACAAGTAACAATGTTGGTAAGGAGATGGGGAAAAGGGTACACTCATACATTGCTGGTAGGACTGCAAATTGGTACCACCACTCTGGAAAATAGCTGGAGATGCCTCAGAAAACTTGGAATGGAAAACCATTTGACCCAGTTATCTCACTCTTTGGTATATACCCAAAGGACTTAAAACCAGGATACTACAATGATGCAGCTGCATCAATGTTTATAGCAGCTCAATTCACAATGGAACCAAACTAGGTGTTCTTCAACAGATGAATGGATCAAAAAAAATGTGGTATATATGCACTCATGTGGTATATATTTACTCAGTCATAAAAAGAATGACTTCATGACATTTGCTGGGAAATGGATAGATCTGGAGACTATTATGCTAAGTGAAATAAGCCAATCCCATAAAACCAAAGGTTGAATGTTCTCTCTGATATGTGGATACCAACACACAACAAGATGGGATAGGAGGGGAAAAACAGAAGTTCATTGGATTAGATAAAGGGGAATGAAGGGAAAGGTGGGGATAGGAATAGGAAAGACAGTGGAATGAATCTGATATAACTTATCTATGTACATCTATGAATATGCCACAGTGAATCTCCACACCATGTACAAGTACAAGCCCAAGACTGGGATCCTAATTAGAATAAAATATACTCCATGTTTGCGTAAATATGTCAAAATATATTATCATTTGTAACTGAAAAGAACAAATTAATAAAATAAAAATAGGAATGAAGTAAATACAATTAAAAATTGAAAAAAATAAGGGAAAAAAACCCAAAATGGTGTTACAGCAAATTGGGTGAGAAATAATGGGAAACTGAAATAAAACAAAAGTAATAGAGATGCAACAATAGGGATCAAGATGAAATATGGAAATAGAATTTACAGGGCATGGTATCTATTTGGATGAGGAGGATAAGAAAGGGGAAGCTAAAATAATTCCTTAGTTTCTGTTTTTGACAACTGTGTGAGCTTGTTATATAACATTTAATATTAAAAATAAGAAAGCATTTAAGATATATAAAAGAAAGCTATGAAATTCACCAAGATACAGAATACACTAGAGGAAAACTGTTCAAGACATAAGATTATGAATACAATTTAGATTATGTTGAGTTTGCAGGGTCTTTGAAATTCAAATGGAGAACTTCAATAAGTAGTTGAGGGCCAGGGTTGTGGCTCAGTGGTAGAGCACTCACCTGGCATGTGTGAAGTACTGGGTTCAATTCTCAGCACCGCATATAAATAAATAAAAATTAAGGTCCATTAACAACTAAAAATATATTTTAAAAAAATTAGTAGTTGAATATTTAAATCCAGTGTTCTGGGGAGATATTTGGAAGAGTTCAGATTAAGAATTTGGAAGCATAAAAGTGGGAGTGAAAGTATACGAGTAGAAAGTTCACCTAGGATTAGCAAAAAGAGGGAACAAAGGGCCAACAACAGAATCACTGGAAAGGCAAATTTAAGTGTTTGGCAGAGAAAGATGAGGTCATAAAAGAGACCTAGAAGTGATTAGAATGATGGGAGGAAAAATCTCCCATACATGTAATAGAAATCAAGGGAATGAGGTTCAAGAAGGAAGAGTTAGATGGTCAAGTGGATTATCAAATGCAGAATATAAAAGTCAAATAACATATGAGCTGGTTTGTCTATTATATTTGACAAAACTTCCACTTTCATAGATTCATTTTCAGGAAAGTGATGGATCAAAGAGAAATGAGGGACAGATTTGACAAAATAGAATAGTAAGTTCATATCTGATGCATAGCCTCTGCTCTAAATGAAGAGCAATGGTGAATTTTTAAAGTAGAAAGATAAAGACAAATGACAATATGGAAAAAAACCTATAAAGTATCTAAATAAATAAAATTCAGGAGAATGGGCAGTGACGGCTAATGAGTTGGACTCTTGGGTTAAAAGACTAAAAGTGCTCAACTCAAGATGGAAGAAAAATTGACTCATTCTTTAAGCCAGTGGCTATTGTGGGATTTTCCCACTTGTGAAAGAAAGCCAAAAAAAAAAAAAATCCTATCTGCCTTCTCAGGCTAAAGTTGAATAGAAACTCTGGGTTTAATGAGACAGGGAAACCTTATAGCCTTATGACCTCATAGCCTTATGATTGGGAATTTATATACGTTATCCTGTAACTCATTCATCATTATAAAAACCTGTTTATAACTGGGGAGGGGAGGTAAAGAGTGTAATGGAGGCAACTATAAAACTACTGGGGAATGGGAAATGGTGAGTGCAGAGGCAGAGAAAGAAAGAAAAGCAAACCCAAAACCTCCCAATGTGAATTGAAATTCCAAAACACACAAAGAAATCTAATACTGAGAATAGACAATAAAATCAACAAAAATAAAAATAAAGGAATAGCTTTATTTGAAAAGAGCAAGAAATATGAACTAAAAGCAAGTAGAAATTTAAAACATATGGAGATGAAAAGAACCATTCAGATATATTAGAAATAGCTGGGCATGGTGGTGCATGCCTGTAATCCCAGCTACTCGAAAGACTCAGGAAGGAGGACTGTACGTTTGAGGCTAGCTTAGGAAACTGAACAAGACTCTGTCTCAAAATGAAAAATAAAAACAGCTGGGGATGTAGCTTAGTAGTAAAATACCTCTGAGTTCAATTCCCCATACTGGGAAAAAAAATGGAAAGAAAGAAAGGAAGGAAGGAATGAATATTATAAATTCTGTAAGGGATAAGCTTATGGATTTATAAATTTAAAGAGCTGAGAAATTCACTAGGAATATTACACATAGGAGGAAAAGACCTTAAAAAGTAAAAATGGTTAAAATATATGAGAAAAAAGACTGATATATATCCAGACAGGTGTTTTGGAAGAATTAATGAAAGCAAAAATAAATAATTATTTGAAGGGATTTTCCAGAATTGAGTATGTGAGTCCTTAGATATGAGGCAAGATAAATTAGAACTAAGTATGCAATTAAACATATGACTATGAAAGTTCAGAATAATAAAAATAAATGATTTTTTTTGGAAGTACTAGAGATTGAACCAAGGGCCTTCCAAGTGCTCTACTACTAAGTTACCTGCCCAACCTTAAAAACAAAATCCTATAAGATAGGAGGACAAGGGCTGGGGTTGTGGCTCAGTGGTAGAGTGCTCATCATGCATGTATGAGGCAATGAGTTTGATCCTCAGCACCACATAAAAAATAAATAAATAAAGGTATTGTGTCCATTTAAAATTAAAAAAATAGGACAAAAACATGCATCAATTACAAATGAATGATAATTATATTGACTGCAGATATCTCAGTATCAATAAAAATCAAAAGACAATGGAACAATGGCTTCAAAGTACTGGTGGGGGGCTGGGGTTGTAGCTCAGCAATAGAGTGCTTGCTTGGTATGTGTGAGGCCCTGGTATCCATCCTCAGCACTGCATATAACTGAATAAATAAATGAATATATAAATAAGTAAATAAAATAAAGGTCTCTTGACAACTAAAAAAAAAGTACTGGTGGGGTACAGCTGTTAGCCAAAGTTTTAGTTAAGTTATCAGTTGAAGTAAAATATCCCAGGACTATTAAGAATGATACAATATTGGAAGAATCAATGGATTTACTATATGGATTGACTAAAATGAAATAAATCTTATAACACATTGTTAAATAATGGTTAAATAAATCAAGTTATGTGTGATTCAGTCCCCTCTATTTATAGAGGGGGAACCTTTGTTAGTAAACTATGAGTAAAAGGAATTCCTTAGATGGGTGTGGCAGGAGGCTGAGGCAGAAAGTCAAGCACAGAAGTTCAATACTAGCCTAGGCATCATAGTGAGATTTCTTCTTAAAAAAAGGAAAGTATTTTCCTTAAGTTGGTAAATATTATATAACAAAAACCTAGTACAAAAATTATACTTACCAAAGATAATTTAAATACATTATTTTTTAAAATTCTGAGTAAGACAAGGATGCCCTCTACTCCTCTTAATATTAAACATAGTACTAAAGGTCTGATCAGGGCTATAACAGAAGAAAAATAAGGAAGAGATATAAGAATTGGAAGGGTACTGGGGAATGATATTGATCAAAATATATTGTTATATTGTGTGCATGTATGAATATGTAACAAAAAATCCCACTATTATGTATAATTATAATATACCAATAAAAATATGAAAAAATTAGAAAGATGTAGCTGTCATTTTTATGAATGATAATAATCCACTCAAACAAACCCAAAAGAATTAACAGAAAAATTATTAGAACTAACAAGAGGGTTGGAGATATAGTTCAGTGGTAGAATACATGCCTAGCATATGTGAGGCCCTGGGCTGGATCCCCAACACTGCAAAAAACAACAGAAGAAGAAGGAGAAGGGGAAGGAGGAAGAGAAGAAAGGAAGGGAAAAAAAGAACTAACAAGAGAGTTTAGCAAGTTTGTAGGATAAAATCTCAATTTAGGACTGGGGTCGTAGCTCAGTGGTAGAGTACTTGCCTAGCACATGTGAGGAACTGGGTTCGATCCTCAGCACCATATAAAAATAAATAAATAAAATAAAGATATTGTGTCCATCTACAACTAAACAATATTTTTAAAAAATCTCAATTTAGGAGGTGTTCCCGGGCCCTACCCACGAGGATGGCTAGGGTCGGATGGTCCCTGGGAAATTGGAACACTGAGAAGTTCCTTCCATAGGCTTCAGTCAAGAACTCTGACATCTTGATATTACCAGATTGGATGCTAAGACAGGAAGAAAACGACCAGAAGTTTCAGGAAAAAACTTACTGTATCCAACAATCAGATATGGCAGAAGTGAAGTCAATGTTCCGGGAAGTTCTTCCAAAACAAGGGCAGTTGTCTGTGGAAGATGTAACCACAATGGTGCTGTGTAAACCCAAACTTTTACCCTTAAAAACTCTGACTCTGGAAAAACTGGAGAAAATGCAGCAAGCAGCACAGGATACAATTCACCAACAAGAAATGGCAGAAAAAGAACACAGCAGCAAATAATCCATTGACCATAGGGAACGCCCTACCTTACCTTACCTACCACTTAATAACTAGAAAATATTCTGCATCTGTGCACTGAAAGTAGTATTTAATAAAACTGGTAACATTCATATTCGTATAAATGAAAATAAAATCCCAAAGACTGGTAAAACTTGTGACTTTAAAGAGTGGTTGTGTTGACCACAAGCAGTTATAACTTTGAATCAAATCTTACAGAATTTTCTTTAACTCGTGTTTTTGGAATCGCAAATTCTTCATTCCTGCTCCTTCAGTTTTATATTTATAGGTACAAGTGACTAATTGTAACTTTTATATAGAGGATCTTTACATGTTTATTAAATACCTGAATTTGAAGATACCTTCTAATCTCAAAGTGTTTATTTTGAGCTTATACATTACCTAATTTAAAAAAAAATTCTTAACCAATTTTGTGTGCCATATCATGTTTAATACTATCTTGCCTGACCAGTAATGATCCTACCATAACAAAACTGGTTTCTTCACGCATTTTGTAGTCAGCTAGGCTTTTAATTATGCTAATTTTAAGGACTAAGGAACTACATGACTACCTTTATCATCCAAGTATTAAAATTAAAAACCTAAAACTGCTTATAATTATATAAGCCTGAGTAATATGGGCTTGAAAGACATGAGGTAAAAAGCTGTACCTAAAACTGTTATTTTAAAAATCCTTGGTTTGCTGCAGTTGATAGGCAATTTAAATTATTGTAGACACTGAGGTCTTGCTAAGTAATTAGGCTCTGTAAAAGAGTTAGAAATGTGATCATTCTTCAGATAATTATTTATTGGCAGCTAGTATTTATTTTCAGACACTGGATAAATGTAAAACTTTCAGTCATTGGAGAAAAATTGTGTATGCATACCATTTTTTGTTATATGCATATATAGGTAAACCTGTACATATGTGAAATTTCATTAAGCTCTAGATCAGATTAATAAAGTATGCATGCATTTTTCTCCACTATAATCTTCAAAGTACTGTACTTTTGATTTAAATGTTTGCAAGTTAAAAAAAGTTTGTAAAGAATATAGCTTAAAATTCCCTAGGTCCAAGTGCACATCCCTGTATGATTTAACATTTGCTGTATGAAATTAAAAAGGGTTTTATGTTTTTGTTTTGCCATGCTGGGGATCGAACTCAGGGACAAGCAAGAAATTAAAAAGGTATTTTAAAGACCAAAAATAAATCTACTCCCAATAAAGAATCAACACTGAAAAAAAAAAAAATCTCAATTTATAGAATTCTGTTCTGGTTATATATTCCAAATTTAGTGTTTTAAGATTAGACCTATTTTGTAGCACGGGGTTTCGGCACTCCAGGGCATTAAATAGGGTCACATGGTGGTATTTAACAGGTAGATGTTCTTATCTATAGGTTTCATGGTGGCTTTACCCTCATTCCTTTTTTTTTTTTTTTTTTTTTTTTTTTGGTGCTGGGGATTGAACCCAGGGCCTTGTGCTTGTGAGGCAAGCACTCTTCCAACTGAGCTACATCCCCAGCCCTACCCTCATTCCTGATGCCTTGGCAGGAATGTATGCCAGCAAATTATAAATAAAGTTGAAACAGATAAATTTCTAAGAACATGTAATTCCTAAAACTGAATCATATACAGAACATCTGAATAGATCTATAACTAGAGTAAAGAGATTGAAACAGTAATCAAAATATTACATCAAAGAAAAGCCCTTGACAGATGGCTTTACATATGAATTCTAACACCAATTTTTATCAAACTTTTCCAAAACACTTAAGAGAATGCTTCCTAATTCATACTATGAGGACAGCATTACTCTAATTCTAAAGCCAAAGACATTAGAAGGAAAGAAAACTATAGGCCAATATCCTTTATTAAGAAAATAATACTGGAGCTAGGGATGTGGCTCAGTGGCAGCACAACAACAACAACAGCAACAAAAAAAAAAAAAGGAAGGAAAGAGAAGAGGGAGAGGGGAGAATTAATATTACCATTTGTAATAGCACCAAAAAGAATAAACCAAATGTCCTAAGTAAACTCAAAACATAAAGCAAAACTTAAATACCCTCAGTAAACTTAGCACATAAAACAAAAGACTTGTACATTTGAAAACTATAAAACACTGCTGGAAGAAATTAAAAAGATGTAAGTAAATGAAAACACATCTATGTTTATGAATTGTAAGACAATATTGTTAAGATATCAATATTTGCCATGTGATCTAGAGATTCAATGCAGTTACTATGAAAATTCCAATAATCTTTTTTGAGAAATAGAAAAATGCTATAATTCTTATGGAATACTCTTACCCTGTACAAAACTCAACTCAAAATGGATCAAGGATCTAGGAATCAGACCTGACACCCTTCACCAAACAGAAGAAAAAGTAGGCCCAAATCTTTATCATGTTGGCTTAGGATCAAACTTCCTTAACATGACTCCCAGAGCACAAGAAATAAAAGCAAGAATCAATAAAATGGGACAGATTCAAAGTAAAAAGCTTTCTCTCATCAAAGGAAACAATCAATAACGTGAAAAGATAACCTACAGAATGGGAAAAATCTTTTCCACACACACTTCATACAGAGCACTGATCTCCAAAATTTATAAAGAACTTAAAAAACTTTACACCAAAAATCAATAAATGGGTTAAGGAACTGGGTAGACACTTCACAGAAGAAGATATACAGGTGTTCAACAAATATATGAAAAAGTGCTCATCATCTCTAGTAACTAGGGAAATGCAAATTAAAACCATCTTAAGATTTCATCTAATTCCAATTAGAATGGCTATTATCAAGAACACAAGCAATAATAAGTGTTGGCGTGGATGTGGGGAAAGAGTCACACTGCTACATTGTTGGTGGAGTTGTAAATTGGTGCAGCCACTCTGGAAAGCAGTTTGGAGAATGCTCAGAAAACTTGGAATGGACCCACCATTTGACCCAGCTATCCCACTCCTTGGTGTATACACAAAGGACCTACAATCAGCAAAGTACAGTGATGCAGCCACATCAATGTTCATAGCTGCCCAATTCACAAGAGCTAGATTGTGGAACCAAACTAGATGCCCTTCAATTGATGAATGGATAAAGAAACTATGGTATAAATACACAATGGAATATTACTCAGTCACAAAGAAGAATAAAAGTATGATATTTGTTGGTAAATGGGTGGAGTTGGAAAATAACATGCTAAGTGAAAAAAGCCAAGCCCTAAAAAACCAAAGGCTGAATGTTTTCTCTGATAAGTGGATGATGATACATAATGGGGGCGGGTGGCAGGGGGGCAAGAGAAAAATGGAGGAACTTTGGATGGTGTAGAGAAAAATGGGACGGGAAACGGTGGGGGAAGGAAAGATAGTAGACTGAGACAGCATTACCCTATCTATATTTAAGATTACATAAATTGTGTGAATCTACATTGCATACAACCTTAGAAATGAAAAGTTGTACCACTTTTGTGTACAAAAAAGGTGTGGAAAAATACTGTCATGTATAACTAAACATAAAAGTTAGAAATAAAAAAAGAAGAGAACAAAGAATTAAAACAACAAAATAAAATAATCTAAAATTTAAAAAAAGGAAAATGCTTTAATTCATATGGAATATCACAAGGAACCCTGAAGAGCTGAAACAATCTTGAAAAAGGACAACATTATAAGACTAAGACTTCCTTATTTCAAGACTTACTACAAAACTATACTAACCAAATGGTGTGGTATTGGCATAAATATAGATCTATAGGCCAATGGAATAGAACAGGGAGTCCAGGCATAAACCTGAGCATATATGGTCAAATGATTTTCAATGAGTGCCAAAAAAATTCAATGGGAAAAGCACAGTCTTTTCAGCAAATGATGCTGAGAAAACTGGATATCAACATGCAAAATAATGAAACTGAATCCTTCCCTTTTACCATATATAAAAATTAACACCAAAAAGACCAAAAATCTTGTTATAAGAGCTAAAACAATAAAACTCTTAGAAAAAACATAGGGGAAAAGCTTCATGACACTGTATTTGGCAATGATTTCTTGGATAACAATATTGAAAGCACAGACCATAAAAGAAAAAAGTAGGTAATTGGACTTCATAAAAATTTAAAACTTTTTTTTTTTTTGTACTAGGGAAGCAAACCAGGGGCACTCCACTGAACCAAATCCCAGCCCTTTTTTGTATTTTATTTAGAGACTTACTGAGTTGCTAAATTGCTGAGTTTGGCTTTGAACTCGAGATCTTCCTGTCTCAGCCTTCCGAGCCACTGGGATTATAGGCATGCACCACTACACCCAGCTAACACTTTTGTGCATCAAAGGACACTATCTAGAAAGTGAAATGACAATCTACAGTATGGGACAAAAATATTTGCAAATCATGTATCTGATTGGAGATTATTACTCAGAATATGTACACAATGCACACATATGTAATTCCCACAATGCAACAACAAATAAACAATCTGATTCACAAATGGGCAAAGGTCTTGAATAAACATTTCTCTAAATAAGATATATAAGTAGCAATAAGCACATGAAAAGATGCTGATTAGGGAAATGCAAAGCAAACTGGACACTACCCACAAAAATGACTATTAAAGACAAAAACAAATGAACAAAAAATAGTAAGAAATGTTGATAATGATGTGGAGAACCTGGAACCCTGTGCATTGCTGATGGGAATGTAAAATAGTAGAGAACCTATGGGAAACTTTGGCATTTCCAAACTATTATGCAAAGAATTATCACATGATCCAGGAAATCTATTTCTGGGTATAGGCCCAAAAGAAATGAAAAAATGGACTCAGATACTTGTATAGAAATTTTCACAATGGCATTATTCACAAATCTAAAAATAGAAAAACAAAGTGTCCATCAACAGGTAATGAAAAAGCAAACTGTAAGTACATACATGCTATGGAATATTTTTAGGTCTAAAAAAAGAATTAATGGTATAACATGGATGAACTTTGAAAACATTATGCTAAGTGAACTAAGCCATATACTAAAGGACATATATTATATGATTCCACTTAAATGAGGTACTCAGAATGGCTGAATTCATAGAAAGTAAAATAGAGGTTATAAAGAGCTGGAAGAGTCAGGGGAATATGAACAAGTTTTGGAAATGAATAATAGTGATGGTTTCTTGATATTATGAATATATTCAATGCCAATTATAGACAAAATAGTTAAAATGATAAATTCTATGTTATAGATTATCTCAATTAAAATGTTCTGAATTCATAGAGAACAGAATAAGATATATAACATATAAACCTGTATTTTATGACATATAAAATGTGCCTTTAAAACAATATTCATGTTGCAAGAACACACACATAAATTAGCACTAGTGAGACAAGAACTCAAATTCTTAAAATTGACCTAACAATGCAGTGTACTTTTAATCAATATACTAATAATAACTTTTTGTGGAATAAGCTAATCCTAAATTCTATATGGAAATGCCAAGGGTCAAAAAAAGATAAAAGATTATCTGAAGAAAGGGGAAAAGGGCTGTGATTGTGGCTCAGTGGGAGAGCACTTGCCTAATATGTGTGAGGTATGGGGTTCAATCCTCAGCACCACATAAAAAATAAAAAAATAAAACAAAGTTATGGAGTCCATCTACAATTAAAAATATTTTTAAAAAAGAAAGAGTAGGGAGCTGAGGATACAGCTCAGTAGGTAGACTGCTTGCCTTGAAAGCACAAGGCCCTGGGTTCAAATCCCCAGCACCGCAAAAGAAAAAAAAAAAAAAAAGAGTAGGGACTGGGGCTGTGGCTCAGTGGTAGAGTGCTTGCCTAGCATGTGTGAGGCACTGGGTTCAATTCTCAACACCACATATAAATAAATGAATAAAAATAAAGGTCTATCAACATCTCAAAAAATAAATTTTTTAAAAGTACTTGATCTAGCCCTTCAAAAGAAGAATGGATAAAGAACATGTGATATATACACATAATGGACTATTACTCAGCCACAAAGAATGAAATTATGGCATTTGCCAGTAAATGGATGGAACTAAAGACTATCATGCTAAGTGAGATAAGCCAATCCCCAAAAACCAAAGGCTTAATATTCTCTCTGATATGTGGATGCTAACACATGGTGGGGGGAATAGAAGTTCACTGGATTAGACAAAGGGGAATGAAGGGAATGGAGAGGGGATGGGAATAGGAAAGACAGTAGAATGAATCAGACATAACTTTCCTGTATTCATATATGAATACAAAACCAGTATAACTCCACATCATGTACAACAATAAGAATGGGAAGTTATACTCCATGTATGTATAATATGTCAAAATACATTCTACTATCATGTATAACTAAAAATAACAAATAAAAAATTTTAAAAAGTATTTGATTTACAAGGTTTAGGAATATACAATTACAATAATTAAGATAGTGGGATAAGTAAGGCATTGTACTAGGATAATACTAGTAATGACAATTAGCCTAATAGAATAGAAACAAATAGCCTAATAGAAACAAACCTACAAATACACAGGCTGTTGATTTATAATAAAATGGTTTTGAAGAGTAGCTGTGAAATTATTGTCTTTTCAATAACTAATGGTGGGACAAGTGGATAGTCATATGTAAAAACATAAAAAGAAACTTAGTCACTGTCTAACATCATTCACAACATAAATTCCAAATCTCTATATATGGAATATAAAATAATGAAGGTCTGGGAGGTAATATATGTCTCCTATTTAAAAAGATAATATAGCCATATGGGACATATATAGTGTATTATCTTCTTAATTAGAAGACAAAAAGAGGAAATAGTGATAAGTTTAACCAAGACTGTTGACTCCCTAGGTTTACCAATTCTAAATTGTTTACAACCTTTTCTTAGTCCCTATCAGTTCCCTGCTTTGAAAGATCCATCCTAAACCAGCATCCTTGACTGTCATCAAGACAGTCACCTCCCTTGACTATCATCAAGACTCTGCATCAAGTTGATGTTCTTCCTTGCTCCAGTAGGTTTAATAAGCTCAGCTTTATTTGATCAATATGTTTCCTTAGTAATCTTTGAAGGGGAGTTGACAATTGATAGTTTTTTAAAAATATATACTGAAATCATAGATGAAATTGTATTTCTGAGATGAGCTCCAAAATAAATTCAATAAAAGAGAAAGTATGTAGAGATAAGATTAGTCATTAAATTGTTGATGCTATGTAATAGTACATGGGAGGTCATTAGGCTATTCAGTCTACTTTTGTTCATGTTTTAAATTCTTTGTAATAACTTTGAAGAGTTCTTTTTCTTTTCATAGTCCTCAACAGGTGCTGTTCATTAAGGTCACAGGACAATTACTCTCCATGACTATTACCACCAGATTTATATTGAGAAAACATCTAGCAAAAACCAAAGTTATATTAGATTTTGCAGTTCTGGCAATGATAGAAGGTAGAGAAGAGCAAAGTGGTTATAGATTCAGAGAAATAGCTGTTTTTAAGGTCTTCTATAAAACCTCTGATATAGAACAAAGAATAGATAAAAATTAACTTGACATTTAAATCTTGATTAAAACAAAAAAGAATATTTTCTGTGTCTTGTGCTTTAATTAATCAAAGAGTGAAACTGTGTTAGGGTGAGCTGAGTTTTAGAATGTACTCCCTCTTATATTCTATCCTGGAAAAATGAAGCTTCTTATTCTTTCTTAGCATCTTGGATCTTGAGATTGGTCAATATTAGGATCCCATACACACTGAGAGTGATGATTGGTTTGAGGTTTTGAATAGTCAGCCATATAAACTGATTTTGCTGTGCATTTGTATTGAGGAGGATTCAGTTCAGGTTGATGTCCTGGGAACCAATGAGGCTCTCGCTTAAATCCTAAGGGAAGGAAAGACAAATGGAAACAGTCAACGAGGAGTTTTAGTAACGATTTCACTCTTATTTGAGAAAATGTACACCAAAACCTGTCAAAGTTGAGAAAAGAGAGGAAGTATTCGGTTATTCACCCATTGAATTTACTTTTTCAGTTCCTTCTATGTGTCAGATACTGAGTTTGATTTTGAGAATGTAAGAATTAAAAAACGAGTCCACTTACTATGGGTCGAACATGGTATTTTGCTATTGTAACTTGCATCATATGTTGTTTCAAAGTAGTGTCCAAACTGGAAAGAAGAATTTTTAGATTAAAAATAATGTCTGTAGCTAATATCACAAAATAAAGGACAACATGATATGAATTCTTATGAGCTCTGTCATATTTGAGGTAGCCTAGAGCTCTATATGTGGTTTTTTTTTTTTTGGAACCGTGGATTGAACTCAGGGACACTCGGCCACTGAGTCACATCCCCAGCCCTATTTTGTATTTTATTTAGAGACAGGGTCTCACTGAGTTGCTTAGGGTCTCGCTAAGTTGCTGAGGCTGGCTTTGAACTCAAGATCCTCCTGACTCAGCCTCCCAAGTCGCTTGGATTACAGGCGTGCGCCACCACGCCCGGCTCTATATGTTGTTAATCTCCATCCTACTAACTTTCATATCCTTTGTATGTTTAGGAGATGTTTAAGGGTGAGACTCAAATAAAAGTCAACTCCAGATAGATTAACAGATGAAGTCCAAACAGAATGAGGAAAAGTGTACTACTCATCTGTACTTACACATAATATTCCACTTGATAGTAAAGTTGGATAGGTGGTCCAGCTGAACACTGCTCCCCTCCCCAATCACTTTACTGAACAGAAACCTGAGAAATTATATTCCTGCCTCTCAAATGGCCACTGGCATTTTCTTCTGCAAACAGAAGGAAGCAAAAGAGAAATATTACCTGGGAAGGCAAGGGTTTGGGCTGCACAATATTTCTTAGGTCATATCTTTCTTGGTTCCAGTTGCCCATCAGGGTACGGTTTGAATAGGAATTTTCATTAGTGGTACATCTCCATCCATACTGGAAAAATTTTGACATATCATTCCAATCTGTCCACATTTCACCATGGCCATCTGCATTAATGAGGCTGCCACAGTGTGGGTCAGTGAGGAAATATACAAGGTTCTTTCCCTGGAAGAAAACAAGAATAGAAAAGCTATTGCACAAATCAGAGAACAGAAAAGTTATCCCTTCTTACCTTCTGTACTTTAAATAGCAGGATATAACACAAGTACCTTTCTAACACTCAAGGTTTTCTTCCAAATTAAATTGAAGTTATGTTTCTTCCTCTCCAGGTCCATGGACCCCTGAACCTATTCTTTCAATCAGCAATAATGGATGACTATATAAATGACACCCTCACCTTGAAAAACAGGAAAACCTTCAGTATTCCTAACATTAAGTGGAGAATTCACTAAATTTTTAGATGCAGAAGTTGAGGGACTGACGGTATTGCTACAGACAGAAAATGAAAAGAAAATAGAATTGAATAACCGGACAACATAATAATCAATTGATGATAAATTCCTTCCTTCTAGACCCACTCAAATGATACCTTCCCTGAAGTTAACTGCTTTCCTTTTATCTTACATATAACTTTATCTTTACCTTTCACTGTACTTATACCTTTCTATTATGTTAGAGTTTATATGCTATCTCCCCTACTGAACTGTAGGACCCTTGAGAATAGGATCTGTTTTTTGTTTGTTTGTTTGTTTTTTGTACTGGGGATTGAACCCAGGAGCACTCGACCACTGAGCCACATCCCCAGCCCTATTTTGTATTTTATTTAGAGTCAGGGTCTCACTGAGTTGCTTAGGGCCTTGCTAAGTTGCTGAGGCTGGCTTTGAACTCGAGATCCTCCTGACTCAGCCTCCCAAGTGCTGAGATTACAGGCCTGCGCCACCATGCCCGGCTAGGATCTGTTTTATTCATTATTGAAGGGTTATGGAAAATAATATTCCTTTAAAATAACTCCCCAAGAAAAATAAGGGACGGTGTGGCTTGAGAAGCGGGAAAGGAGACTGATCAACCATTAAACCTCTCCCAGTGCATTCCTGATAACAATGAGCCCTGGGGAAAAGGGTAGATATGGAATGTTAGGCCCTAAACCTTGACCTTCCCAAGGTCAACCTAATCCTGAATGACATTGGGCAAGATTTGAACACTCATCCCTCAGCATCTAATTTTAACCTGCACAGCTGGCCCCTGATGGTCAAAAACTGCACTTACACAATGATTACATCCTCCTCCTCCTACCCTATAAAATCAGGATCCCCCCTTTAACTGATGGCCATTTTTCCAGCCGGAAAGTGGACCCGAATGGGGCCATTTTCCCTCAGGAAAGTGGACCCGAATGACCACTGACTCTGCGAAGGAATAAAGGCTTCTCTGAATCTGTCGAGGTCTGCCTCCCGTTTTTTTCCTTTTTGCGCTTACAATTATTGTACCCTGTTCCTCTGCCTGCCTTCCCAATCAATAGCACTTTGCATATACCAGATGGTCAATATCTGGATTTCATTTTTTTGGTAAGGAAGGAAAAGTGCAACCTTTTTTTTTTTTTTTTTGCCAAAAAATTAGTCCCCTGTCTTAGGAACAATGTGATACCTCCCCTGAAGAACAGATTGAAGAGACTGAATTCTTTGAAAATTTCATAAAAGAGTTACAGAAATCCTTATGTGGTTGTTCCATGTTTGTTGAAGATGTCAGCAAACCTGGTCTTCCCAGTTTTCCGAGCAAAAAAAGAACGTAGATCACTATGACCACATGTCCATGATTGGGAGCCACGACTCACCTGCCTTTTGACAGGCAGAGAAAAAGCAAGTAAGGTAGCATTAAAGGGTGGCATCTCAGATAATTGCCTTCACACCAAGTGCCTTTGTGAAGATGTATGCATACAATGATGTCACCAAAAAGTATGATCCTAGAGCAGCAGGTCCCTCATAGTCCAATAGGCCTAATGCTCAGACTGGAAAACTAGGTGATGCTGACCCTAGGGCTGGAATGAGACATTGCCATTTACTCCGTTGTCTAAGTCAGAAGCCTGGGGCTTATCTTTGACTGACTTCTCTTTCAGTATTCATCCAATCACTTAAGTCTTGCTCATTTCTGAGTCAGTCCACTACTCTCCATCTTCACTGCCAAGTTTCAATTCAGGTCACCGATGGTCTTTGTCTCCATTGCTGTAGTAGCCTGCTATTTGATTTCCTTGCTTTTACCTTTGTTCCTCTCCAATCCTTTCTCCACAGGAAAGCAGAATTTTTTGAAAACAAGTATTGTGTCTGTGGGGTCAAACTGAAGCGGCTACAGGGGAGGAAGCAGATAAAAGACCCCTAGCAACTCACCACGAGCACAAAGGACCAGATAGCGTGCCAGAGGTGACCAATCAGGAGGAAACCTGCTGACCCTGACATCCACCTTGGCCCACCTTTCCTGGGCAGGACCCCCAGTGCCCCCCCCCCCCCCATAAAAACCCTTAGCAGCCCAAGCCATTTGCAACTTCTTCTGCCCCCCCCCCTTCCCCCTGGAGGGCTGGGATCTAGCACCAGAGCGCAATCTCTAATAAAGCCTATCTGGCTCTGGTTTGGCCATTTGCTGGCATTATTTATATTTCCATGGGGGCGAGCTCGTAATTTGGTCTGAACCCACTCCGCGGAGTTTACAGTGTCATTTTCCTATTTAAAATCTTTCAGTGGCTTTCTGTTTTCAGAGTAAGGATTGGGCTTTTAAAATGGCTTACAACAACCTCTCTATATGACCTAGCCCCTGCTTAATTCTTCATTCTCAAGTTATCCACTCGCACCTCAACTGTGTTTCAGTCAAACTCAACCATTATGTTTCTTCATACATATATATATATTTTTTTTGGTACTGGGGATTGAACCCAGGGCCACTCCGCCACTGAGCCACTGAGCCACATCCCCAGCCCTGTTTTATATTTTATTTAGAGACAGGGTCTCACTGAGTTGCTTAGGGCCTCGCTAAGTTGCTGAGGCTGGCTTTGAACTCGCGATCCTCCTGCCTCAGCCTCCCGAGTCGCTTGGATTACAGGCGTGCACCACCATGCCCGGCTTCACCACTGCTTTTGACTCAGGTAAGTCTCACCCCACTCTCCCCATTAGCTTTCAACTCAGGCTCACTTCAGGAAAATTTTACACTTTGCCTCCAAACTTGGTGAGGTTCTTTTCTGTGCTTCCATAGAACTCTGAATTACTACACTCAAAGCACACACCTCGCAATTTCAGAGTTGCCTCTTTTGCTCTGTGTATTCTCCACTACGTCACATCTTGTCCATCCATATATAGAACCGCCCTCACAGTAGCCTGGTACATAATAGGTACTCAGTATTTCTTAATGAATAGAAGGTAGGAGAAGCACCTGGTGAAATTCCGCGCAGCAGAGAAAATGGGAGGCAGCCATGTAGGGCAAGATGAGGGTAGTTACAGCAGCCAAGTCAGTAACGCGCAGGACACAGCCCGATTTCTCCTTGGCTTCAGCCCCGCCCCGCTTTTTTCACTCAGAACTCCTACCAACCCTCTGCGCTTGTGACTGCTTGTGACCTCATGTAGGTGTGACGAAGTCGCTCAAGGCAATCCAAAGACTAAAAGGCATTTTGATCTTCCCGACAGGTGAGGTGAGAGGACAGAGGGATGAATATCTTGCTTTAGCACTCATGGTTATGGTCCTCCTTGGGAGTCGCCGTACCAGTTTGTCAAGACAACCGGGCGGTGTGGGAGCGTCATCAACCAGTGACTGGTGGAGAAGGGGCGGCAGAAACCTGGGAGGAAGTGACGTAAGAACGAGCGCCACCGAGAACGCGTGCGGTGAACCAGTGAGGGCCATGGCCCCTCGGCGCCTCCTGTTGGTTGGAGAGGGGAATTTCTCCTTCGCCGCCGCTCTAAGCGAGACCCTGGATTCTAACGCTAGCCTAACTGCCACCTGCCTTCAGCATCCGGCGGAGTTGGCCCGGGATCCGGTGGCCCAGGAGAATCTGCAGCACTTGCGTGAGCGAGGTAGCGGAATCCACCCCTCCGCGAAACCCTGCCCAGCGCAGATGCCCGCGCATCTCAGTGGAAGAGGGCGGGGCGTGGGGATTGCTCTGGAGGGATGTAAGGATTTTCCGCCAGAAGCTGCTGTGTGCTTAGACCCAGACTGGTTTGCACTGCAGCCTGGTGGTTTCTCCCCCGCCCACCCCGACCCCAGTTTCCAGATTTTAAGACGTTTTCCTAGTCTGTATTCTGCGCCTCTAAACTATGTTTGCCAGGTACCGAGATACGTTTCGGTGTGGACTGCACCCAGCTGGCAAATGCCTTAGAACAACACGACAGAAAGTTTGATCGAATTTATTTCAACTTTCCGCACTGTGGACGCAAAGCTGGAGTAGCTAAGAACAGGAAACTACTTGCCAAGTTTTTCCAGAGGTGAGGAGAGCCCTATGTTTAAGATGTACATAACATAGTGCACTCAAATAATACTATGATATATCTGGAAAGAATGTAAAGCCCCGAAGGAATCCAAAGCAGCAGACATACAATCTTGAATGCTAAATAAAAGTAGAAATAGCGTGGTATAAAGGTAAGATTATTTTTAATAATGCAAAATAATGAGAGCCGTATAGTCGGATGGCTGAGCATGGATTTGGGAGCCAAACAGCATGGATTCAAATCTGGCCCAATTTAACAGTTGATTTTAGGCAAGCTTACTTATTCCATTAGGTACTTATATTTCCTCATCTATAAACTGAGGATACTAATAGTAACTGCCTCATAAAATTATTGTGAATTTAAAATCATACTAGTATTTGAAGTATAGATTTTTTCCCAGTTGGGTACTGGGAATTGAACCCAGAGGCACTTTACCATTGAGCTACATGCTCAGTCCTTTTTATTTTTTTATTTTATTTTATTTTATTTTGTACTAGGGGCACACCACCACTGAGCCACATCCCCAGCCCTATTTTGTATTTTATTTAGAGACAGGGTCTCACTGAGTTGCTTAGGGCCTCGCTAAGTTTCTGAGGCTGGCTTTTTTTTTTTTTAATTTCTAATTTATTTTTATATGGTGCTGAGGATCGAACCCAGTGCCTCACACAAGCCTTCTACCACTGAGCCACAACCTCAGCCCCTGAGGCTGGCTTTGAACTCACAATCCTCCTGCCTCAGCCTCCCAAGCCGCTGGGATTACAGGTGTGCGCCACTGTGCCAGGCAGCCCTTTTTATTTTTAATTTTGAGACATTGCTTAGGGCTTCTCTAAATTGCTGAGGCTGGCCTTGAACTTAGAATCCTCCTGCTTTAGCCTGCTAAATTGCAGGAATTACAGGTGTGTACCATCACACCTAGCAAAGTATAGAATTTTGATAGGCAGAAGGCAGTGAGAAAAATTTCTAAATGGGGAGAAACAGCCCAAGCAGTGAATTATGTATAGGAACTCTGCAGACATTGAGCTTTTTTGTGATGTATTAATGTACAAACACAAATGCAAAGCAGATGATGGATGTTGTTAAAGGGCATTTGGCTATACTTCTCTTGTATGTTCAAGATTTAATAGACCTTGCAAATATGATTGAATTTTAAATGTTTCACAGCTAAACTGTGTATATTACTACCCTTTATGGTAATTTCTACTTGTTTCTGATAAATTCCACCCCCCCCTTTTTTTGCTGTACAAGCTGTGTAGATGTTCTTGCAGAGAAAGGAGAAGTACATGTGGCATTGTGTAGAGGACAAGGTGGAACTCCTGCTGATAAGCCCCAGAGAGAATGGCACAACAGTTGGCAAGTGGTTGCCATGGCAGCTCTTGGGGGCTTCATTTTAAGTGATGTTCTTCCCTTCAGCTGTGAGGCTGTGCCAGGATACAAATGCACTGGATATAGGTAAGTGATAACATAGGCTTAAGCCTTTTCCTTTTTTATCTCTCTAGGTACTGACAAAAAATGGACAATAGACAAATTTTTCCCCTGCCATTTTCCTTATTCAGCCTCTAGAAATATTAGAAATACTTGCTTTATTTACTAATGATAGATTTCATATTAATGTCTTTTTTGCCAGGAGTCAAGATAAGTCCTTTCACACAGAAGGTGCTTTGAACCATATCTTTACCCGGAGTCTACCCTTTGAAATTTCTCAACCCAGAGTCTTCAGAATAAAACTGGGAGGCCAGTGGTTTTCCTTTTCAGAACCAAAAGCACTTGCAGGAAAGTTGAACAGGTAACTTACTATTTTTCTGGAAATCACTTTCATCTCTAACCCTAACCTTAACCGTAACCCTAACCCTGGGTTTGATAGTCAGAACTAAAAGAAAGAAAGAAAGAAAAAAAAAATTCTCTATGATAGCTCTTTTTTTGGTAGACCATTTTTTTGTTTCCTTTTAGGATAAACTTAAGGATAATTCTTTTTTTTTTTTTTTTTTTTGGTACTGGGGATTGAACCCAGGGGCACTTAACCACTGAGCTCATCCCCAGTGCCCCCCCCCCCCCTTTTTTAAAATATCTTTTTAGTTGTCAATAAACCTTTATTTATTTATTTATTTATTTGCGGTGCTGAGAATCGAACCCAGTGCCTCACACGTGTTAGGCAAGTGCTCTGCCACTGAGCCACAACCCCTACCCCCAGCCCTTTTTATATTTTATTTAGAGACAGGGTCTCCCTGAGTTGCTTAGGGCTTGGTAAGTTGCTCAGGCTGACTTTGAATTTGTGATCCTCCTGCCTCCACCTCCCGAGCTGCCAGAATTATAAGCCTGCATCATTGGGCCAGGCAAGGATAATTCTTTTCTATGTAGCCACTTGTGCTTTTAATTCTAACTACATTATAATTATTATTTTAAGTGAGAAAAGCTATTTTTTTTGTGTGTGTTTAAACAGGGGTTTCCTGGAAGCATCTTCTTGTCATCCTGTCCAAATCATAAATGAGAAACTCATTGTTGAATTGGGCACAACTTTCCCTCTTAAAAGACTGAAGTGTTCCTTCCCTTTGCTGCCACTGGAAGGCAACAGTGTTCTCCCTTCTTGGAACTGTGATATTCTGTCTTCCTTTTGGATTAATCTCCATGAAGATGACTCAGATTCTGAGTCCCTGAATGGTGAAACAATACAAGAAATGGAGGACTTTCTTATGTCATTTTCAGAACTTAGCCTGCAGAAGAGTCCTAGAAGAAATGGTAAAGAAGAAGTTCACGAAGGAATCTCTGGACGGGCCAAGGTCTGGCTTAGATCTTCTCTTCTAGTTCATGTTCAGGCCATTATCCAAGCACCAGACTTCCTCCCAGGTTCTCTGTACATTCTCAGTGGACCTGTTTTTCGGAAGTGTCGCATTGTTCCTTTCACAATGCCAGCATTTCATGAGACTTTATTAGTCCTTGGGTTTGATCAAAGTCTGAAGGATGACTGTCTTCCATCACTGTTGAATCACCTGACAGGCATTCTGGAGAGCCTCCTAACACAGACATTGCCAGATGGGTCAACGCTGAGCAGTTCAGTGGAATTTGTTCCTCAAACAAATAGAAACAATTATATGATTCATGTGAAGTCTCATAATTTTGGTCCAGATTGTGCAAAGGATCTGATAATTGGGTCTGTCATCACATCTGTTGCAAGCATTACCCATAAAGACCAGTGTTTTGTGTTTGTATCCATAAACTTGGACTTATTAGCCATGCTTGTTTGGGGAATATCTGATTGGAGAATGTTGTGGACATTTGATAACCGTTTCCTGAAAAAGTTTCTCCCTGGAGAAATAGAACCCTTTAAAAGTTATTCCCTGTATCCTCCATGCTATGTGCATGATATTAGTTTTTGGTTAGATGAGGAGAAAGGATTTGATGAACTAGAGTTTCACACTGTGGCTCGAGCCGTGTCCCAGGACACTATTATATCCATACAACTCCTTGGTCGATTTCAGCATCCAAAGTCTGAGCGGGTCAGTCTCTGCTACAGATTGACTTACCAGACCTGTGATAAGGCCCTCACCCAGCAGCAGGTAGCATCAATGCAGTCCCAGTTTAGGAAGGAGATTCAGCAACAGCTACATGTTATACCACGATAGTTTAATAAATTCATTTCTATAGTATAGTCTTTCATTGGTGTGAATGTAAAACAATAACTTGGACTAGGGATGTAGCTCAGTGGTAGAGTGCTTTCCTAGCATGCCCATGGCACTGGGTTTAATCCCAAGAATAAAAGAAAAAGAACAACTAACAACTTGTTGTCCTTTCTGGACTGTGTTTTGTTTTGTAATATTTTCTTTTTGACTCATTGTTGGTTTACCCTAAAGATAATCTGTGACTCTTATCATTTAAACTTTTAGACTGTAATATGATCAGTGGCCTTAGAGTTGTGCAGTATTTTGGTCTGGAGTAATGAGTAAGACAACAAATAAAACAGCATCTTGTACTTTAGATGCTCTATTGCTGAAGAGGCAGTAGAATTTGACTGTCTCATCAGATATATTTATGTATTTTCCACATTGTCAATTCCTCTTCCCTAAACTACTCATTGTCTCACTAAATCAATTTGTGAGAGTAGTTTTGGGAGTTAGACCAACATCTGTTAGGTTGGTAAGTTGTAAGTGCTCCATAATTGGCATTTTTTTTTTTTTTTTTTTTTTTTTTGCGGTGCTGGGGATTGAACCCAGGGCCTTGTGCCATAATTGGCATTTTTATCATCATAGCATCATATTTCTACTGTGGTTGACCATTATGAAAGTCATGGAGCTAATAAGTATCAGATTTAGGGCTAACATTTGGGTTTGACTGTAAAGCCATGTTCTTTCTGCTATTTTCTGTTACTTCTTCCCAGTCTCCAATAGGTAATGTATTAGATAATATATTAGATATATCCAAGATATCCAAGTTGGATGTTTGACCTTGTTAACTCTTGACTGCCTGTGGGAATCGAGCAGTATTTTCAATGTCCTTTTTTTTTTTTTTTTTGGTACTGGGGATTGAACTCAGGGGGCACTCCACCACTGAGCCACATCCCCAGCCAGGTATTTTATTTAGAGACAGGGTCTCACTGAGTTGCTTAGGGCCTCGCTAAATTGCTGAGGCTGGCATTGAACTCGAGATCCTCCTGCCTCAGCCTCCCAAGCCACTGGGATTACAGGTGTGTGCCACCGTGCCCAGCTTCAATCTCCATTTTTAATACTGAGACGTTTCAGTGTGAAATCATGATCTTCTGAGAGCCCTATCAAGTTCAACATTTCCTATGTAAACTATTTCAGTTACACTTACAGACCTCCACAGGGCAGGACAGAGATCTGTTATTGGGGGAGTAGACAGTGTTACCTCCAGTTATTGGTGATAAGTTTTGCTTCCTCAAATGTTGAAGTTTGAACATTAGAGAAGCATGCTGAGGCAAGCATATAGAGGAGGTTTTATTTAAAAGTAGTAATGCAGACTTCTCCCAGGAGGGAGATGGCTAGCATTCTGCTATCCCAAGAAGTGAGAGCACCTTGCCTCTTTTTTATAGATTAAAGTTTCTTTTGTTCTCCAGCTTTCTTCTCCCTTATCTTGTTCATTTCCCCCCATCCTGCATAGTGACTGGGAGATGTTGGTGGAATGGTGGGGGTGGGGTGGGTGTTGAGCAGGTGGGCTGGAAAGGCCACTGTGGAGAGGTAGGCAGGAAGGGAGTGGCAGCCCAAGGATCATTAATTAGTAGCTCTGTCTGCTCAGGAGTTACTTCATTAACCTTTCGGGAGGGGTAGTGTAAGCTCATAGCCCACAAACAACAGAGGCAGGAAGCAAACCTCAGAGCAGCAAGCTTTCTTTTTTCTGCAGCAAAGTCCATCTCTCAGGTATGGGAGTACCCATTTTCTGGATATGGAGCTGGCCCCCGAGCTAGAGGAGTCTGGGTTTTATAGTTTCATTGGAGACCATGGACTTGCAGTTTTGCCTGTCAGGGGCTAGTTGTACAGGTTAAAACTTTAACTTAGGAGGATAGTTGTAAAAAGGTTCAAACTCATTATTATCTGGTGAGACAGGAGTCCAGATCTTGAGGGATGGGTACTCAAATCTTCCCATTGTTTTACTTTCTCTGGGATCCATTGTTTCCCAGAGTTTCAATATTTGCTGTGCCTCTATTTAGGACTAGTATGGGGGAAGGTCAAAGTTCAGGGCCAGGCATTCAGTATTTGCCTCCTTCCTTCAAGATGCACTGGGGTTGGGAAGGGTTAGATGTTTGTTTTTGGTGGAGATGCTGGGGATGAATCTGGGAAGGGATGAAAGTTTGCTTTATCCCCTCAGGGGCCATTGAGAAAGGGTATTTTGGGAAAGGTTTAATGTTTGGCTAATTTCCCCTCCCTCCTCCTGAGTCACATTGTCTCTCCATTTTTCTTCAGGGGGCTATCTTGCAGGACTATTATTTTCCATAACCCTTCAAGTAGTACCAAAGGACTCTGGAGACATGAACATTCCAGTCTCCCAGGGGTGGTTTCCAACTTCCCTAACTCAAATCTGCCTCTATTTTCTTGATTCAACTGGATCACCTATTCTACACTAACTGCCTTTTTTTTTTTTAATATTTTTTTAGATGTTGATAAACCTTTATTTTTATTCATTTTATTTATATGTGGTGCTGAGACTCGAACCCAGTGCCTCACGCATGCTAGGCAAATGCTCTACCACTGAGCCACAAACCCAACCCCAACTGCCTGTCTTTAATTCTGGCTTCATTAGGACTAGATGAATGATCACTGAGAGTCACAGGTATGTCATCAGCAATGTGCCATTGTAAAAATGCTGTTAAATCAAGCACTTTGCCTTGATCTGATAGAAAGGACATGAGTTTGTAGTCAGTTCAGTCCTCAGAATATGGCTCCACCATTTGCTAACTATGGAACATTAGTTTTCTTCTCAAAAAAGCAAGGTTGTGAGAAATTTTTAAAAGGATAAAATAGGTAAAATGCCTACTGTAAGCACAAATGATGGAGGAGGGATGCAGGAAGCACACCTTGGATCAGCAAGCTCTTTATTTGACTGTAAAGTCAATTGGTCAAACCTGACGGGGCTCATTTTGGGGGGAAAACGGTGGTGGGCTACAGCAAGGGTCTGGGTTTTATAGGCCTTATTTAGGGCGGAACAGGAGGGTAGTTCTGGGGTTCATTGTACTGGCAGGGCTGATTCATTAGGGTGGGACAAAAGTATGGGTAGGGAATTTCCTGAGACTTACTGTGTTGGGGTCAGCTAACCCATTAGGGTGGGGGGTCAGGTCCTTTGAGTTGGGGAGCAGTTGCGGATAGGGGAAATCCGTATCCTTCACCTACCATGATGCTGTAGTAGCTAATGACAATGACATGTTGGGGTGAATTTGCTTCACAGAATTTCATCAGTCTTTCACTTTTCTTCTCACTCTATGTTCTGGCATTACTGTTGTGTCTCTGAAAGCAGTCGTTAGTTACTGGCTCTGTTACTCTCCCCAAAATACAGAGATGGAAAGGTGTTAAAATGACCTGTTAGGCACCTTTCTTTTGGTAGGGAGCTGAGTTGTGATCTTTAACTGAATACCTCCGCACACCTCACTTTCCAGAATTGTTTAATCACTTTGTATCTATGCTTTAATTAGGGTAACCGAAGGACAGATTTTGTAGGTGTGGAGAATGCTGAGATGTGAAGAGGAAAGTTAAAGCGGCGGGGGAGGAGGAATGCCCATGGTTGGAAGGAGAAAGGGACAGCCATCATAGGGAAAGGTTCTATATTTCTTCTAAAGAATTTGCTCCAATTGGCCCAGTAACACTGTAATCTAGTCTGCGCATGTCAAGGTCTTTTGTCCCTCGGCGGACACCGTTCACCAGCCAAGATATGTGTACGCGCTCGCGGACTTCGTAGCGTGTTGAATTCTTTTTTTCCTCTCTTGCCATGGCTAGCCGAGGGGCTCGGCAGCGCCTGAAGGGCGGTGGCAGCAGCGGCGGGGACACGGCCCCGGCCGCGGACAAGCTGCGGGAGCTGCTGGGCAGCCGAGATCCAGGAGGCACGGAGCACCGGCCAGAGTATGTGTGCGGGCGCGGCGGGGGCGTGGTCGGCCGCTGGCGCGGTGGGGGCTGCTGGGGAGGGTTTCACGCGCGCGGCCTCGCTAGGTGAGGCCCCGGCCCCCTCCAGCCTGGTGCTTACTTACACTCTTTGGGGCGAGTCGGCGTTCGGGTTCGGTTTTTGCCACGCGTTAGGTCCCTGCACCTTGGGATCCTTGTCTAGTTTAGAAACCTTGGGAGTGCGGGTCTGGGATGCTTTGGCCCAGGCCCAGAGTGGGCAGGCTTCATAGTCTTGAGTTGGCAGAGCTGTGGGAGATGTTGGCAGGATCAAAGAGTATGCTTTTTAAGGCTGTTTCTCACAGCTTCTCTTATTCTCCCAGAAGGCCCCCTTTACTTTTCTACGTGGGCCTCCCAGCCTCCAGCACCCGCAGCCACCTCTCCCCAAGCTCCGGAGACAGCAGGCTGGGAGCTGTCAGCGCGTGGAATTGGAAGAGGTCATGCACCTTGCACATACTAGGCTTCTGTTCATTTGAACATATGGGAAAACGAATAGAGCCATGGAAAGTAATGACCTTGTTAAGGAGAGAAAGAAAAGGAAAGTGATAGCATTGAGGCCTTCAAGTGAGTGAGTTGTTGGCTTGAGATAAACAGTGTTGTAATTGCAACAAACTAAAATGTAAGAATTAACTTACTCCTTAAAAACAAAGTGGAAGGAGTGAGTAAAGCCTTAATTCCTTACACATTCTACTCAGAACAACAAACGGTTCACCTTCTTAGGTGAATGACTGAAGTGTTTTGATGTCCCTTGCCTTCTTGTCCTAATTTTACTCCTTTATGTTAGTAGGTCTCCTGACTTGTTTTTTATTGTTTGTTTGTTTTGTTCATTGCTTCTGAGCAGGTTATCTGGAAACAAAGCAGGACAGGTCTGGGCACCTGAAGGATCTACTGCTTTCAAGTGTCTGCTCTCAGCAAGGTTGTGTGCTGCTCTCCTGAGCAACATCTCTGACTGCGATGAAACATTCAACTACTGGGAACCAGTAGGTGATTTCTTTAGTTTTTGTTTTTTCTGCTCCTGATTTTGCTGCTGGGTTCTTATTACAATCAAGATACAAGTGTGACTATTAGTACAATAACTTTTTACTCTCATACCCTAAAAACTTATCTACTATTGAAAATGGAGGAAATTTCAATGTTTTACTCAGAGGTGTGATTTGTAACTATCTTTTTAATTCTTAAAATGATACTTAGACATAGTTTTTATAGTTAACAATTACTACAAAACTTGGAGGGAAAACAACTCCTTATTCTACTTCTCATGTCCAAGTCCCACTTCCTACACACAGCCACTTTCTTTCAACCTTTTTAGTTATTTCTTCTTATGTATCAAAATAAACTGTTATGACATAATATGCTTATAATATTGTTTCTTTTTTTCCCTTTTTCACAAATATTTTATTGGTTCATTGTATATATTAGAGATTTCCATTATGACATATTCTGTACTTGCACATAACATAATTTGGTCAGTTTCACTCCCTCATTCCTCCCCTTTCCCTCCCCTTGTCCCATCCTGTCCCTTTCCTCTATTCTGATGGTCTCCCTTACATTTTCACACGATCCCTTTGATCCCCTTTTTCTCTCTAGCTTTCCCATGACAGAAAACATGTGATCCTTGACCTTCTGAGTTTGGCTTATTTTGCTTAACATGATGCTGTCCTGTTCCATTCATTTTCCTGCAAATGATATAATTTTATTTATTTATTTATTTATTTATTTATTTAATTAGTTAGTTTATTTTTTTGCACTGCTGACTATTGAACCCAGGGTCTTGTGCTTGCAAGGCAAGCACTCTGCCAACTGAGCTATACCCCCAGCCCCTAATTTTATTTTTTATGGTTGCATAAAACTCTATTTGTATAGATCCACATTTTCTTTGTCTATCCATCCATTGAATAGTGCTGCTTCTTGATTTATGTATTTATGCATTATCTATTGACTTCTTTTTATAGAAAATTCACAAGTAAATTTTTCTGATCACATTTTACATAAAAAAATGGAGAAAGGATGGTTAGTGTGAGTAGGTTAAGGAAAGTATAGGATTTAGAATTGGGGCTGGGGCTGTAGCTCAGTGGCAGAGTACTTGCCTAGCATATATGAGGCACTGGTTTTGATCCTTAACGCTGCATAAAAATAAAGAAAATAAAAGCATTCTGTCCATTTACAACTACAAAAAAAGTAAAAAAAAAAAAAAAAAGATTTAGAATTTGTCTATGTTGCCTTAAGACTACTTTAAAAAAAAAATAAACGAAATTTAAAATTTCAGTGTTGACCAAGCAAACGGTCTTGTAGAATTTATAATATCTTAATATTTTATTTTTTTATTTTTGGTACCAGGGATTGAGTGCAGTGGCTCTTTACCACTGAGCCACATCCCCAGCCGTTTTTTAATTTTTATTTTTATTTTGAGACTGGGTCTTGCTAAGTTGCTTAGGGGCTCACTAAGTTACTGAGGCTGGCTTTGAATTTAGGATCCTCCTGACTCAGCTTCCCAGGTTGCTTGGATTATGGGCATGCGCCACCATACCTGGCTCTTAATAGTTTAAATATTGGATCTTTTTAATTCTTTATCCATTGGTTTAAGATGTTGAGAATTTTGCATTTATTTTGTACCTTTGTCTCTTTAATATTTTTACTCAGAAACTTCATGTGTATCCTCTTAAGAGAGATTTTTGGCCAATATAATCCTGAATCTATTTGTTTATACTTGTAGACACACTACCTCATCTATGGGAAGGGGTTTCAAACTTGGGAATACTCCCCAGTGTATGCCATTCGCTCCTATGCTTACCTGTTGCTTCATGCCTGGCCAGCTGCTTTTCATGCAAGAATTCTACAAACTAATAAGGTAAGGGCAGGCCAACTTGAAAGCAGTCACAACTGATTAAGAGGTAAGTCTCTGAAACAGTTTGGAGAAGAGACAAAGCAGATTGGTAGTTAAGAGGGGACCTTTTTTTCTTTTTTCTTTTCTTTCCTTTCTTCTTTTTTTCAAGACAGGATTTTGTTATGTTTCCCAGGCTTATCTCAAACTTCTGGGCTTGAGTGATTCTCCCACTTCAGCCTCTGCAGTAGCTAGAACTACAGGTGTGCACTGCCACACCCAGCCAAGAGGAGGCTTCTTTTGAAAAAGAAATATTTATAATACATCATTCAACAAATATTAATGGGGTAGTTTTTATTTGGTAGACATTGTGTTAAGTGATGTGGCTATAACAATGACCAAGTAAGTTCTTGCCTTTATGGAACTTATAGTTTAGTAGGAAAGATGAACACTGAACAAGTCATTCTAAGTGACAGTGGGGTTTACAGGGGAATGCAATACACACAATGTGCAGTGGATAGCATTAAGAAGTCCTACTTTAAGCAGAATGCTGAAGAATAATTAAGAGTTAACTGGTACCTTGACCTGATTAGTTTTCAGGAATTTGATTGTGATGTGTCTTGGTGTGAATTTTTTTGAGTTTGCTCACTTTCTTGAATCTTTAAGTTTATGCCTTTTGCCACATTTGGGGACTTTTTGAGTACTTTTTTTTTTTTTTTATGGTGGTGGGGATTGAACCCAGGGCCTTGTGCTTGCGAAGCAGGCACTCTACCAACTGAGCTAGATCCCCAGCCCTTGAGTACTTTTTTAGTGCTGCTCTTTCTTTTTGGAACTTTGATGACATGAATTTTTTGTTATTAGTCCTACAGGTCCCTGAATTTGTGATTTTTTCCCCCCTAATCTGTTTTGTCTGTTGTCCACATCGAACATTTCTGTTCTTCTATCTTCTAGTTCACTGATTCTTTCCTGTCTCCCTTCCATGCTAGTATTAAGGCTAGAGAGATAAGCCTCGATTGGAGTGTTTTTGTTTGTGCTCACTGGCATTTCCATTTGCTAACTTCTCAAGTGTAATACACAGGACCAAAAGAACATCCGTGGATTTTACCTCTCCACCTTCAGAATCTTCTTATGTGCATCTTAGGTATTGTGTCCAGATTTTTTTATTTACTTAGCAGGAAGAATAGGGAAAAGGTCCATCTTCCTTAAAGTAGAAGTCCCTAATTTTTAGAGAATTGAAGGAACTGGCTGGGTAAGAGAAGAATGGGTATGAGGAAAGACATTGGGAACAGTCTTCTAGACTAAGACCTTTAGACTGGGAAGAAGCAATGTGGTCTTCTTGAATAAATAAGTTTCATTCTTGGAAGAGAGAGAGAGAGAAAGAGAGAGGGGGGAGAGAGGGAGAAAGAGGGAGAGAGAGAGAGAGATAGAGAGAGAGTGGTTGAGTGGATTAGATGAGACTGAGAGGTAGGAAGAGGCCAGATTACATAAGACCTAGTAGGATCTTTCAAGGATTTGACTGTTTTTGTTTTGTTTTGTTTTTTTCTCCAAGTGCATTATAGAGCATTAAAAGGTTTTGTACAGAAGAGAGACATGATTCCATCTACATTTTAGAATGATAAAAGGGTCTGGGCATGGTGGCACACACCTGAAATCCCAGTGACTCCGTAGGCTGAGGTAGGAAGATTGTGAGTTAAAAGCCAGTCTCAGCAACTTAGTGAGGCCCTAAACAATGTAGCAAGACCCTGTCTCTAAATAAAATATAAAAGGGATGAAGATGTGGTTCAGTGGTTCAGTTGTCCAACCCCCCTGGGTTCAATACCTGGTACCAAAAAAAAAAAAAAAGAATGATAGAACACTGTCCCTCTCTCCCTTTTCTACCTAGCATCTCATTTCTTTTTTTTTTTTTTCAATTTGTCAGAGGAGAGATAATTAGGATGAAAGATTTAGTAGAGAACTAACAATATGCGGTGCTTAGCGTTATTTATTTATTTATTTATTTGGAACCAGGAATTGAACTCAGGGACACTCGGCCACTGAGCCACATCCCCAGCCCTATTTTGTATTTTATTTAGAGACAGGGTCTCACTGAGTTGCTTAGCGCCTTACTAAGTTGCTGAGGCTGGCTTTGAACTCGCGATCCTCCTGCCTCAGCCTCCCAAGTCACTTGGATTACAGGCGTGTGCCACTACGCGCGGCAGCATTTTTTATTTCCATTTGTATATCCACTATTTATTTTTAAATTTTTTTCAGTTGTAGGTGAACACAGTACCTTTATTTTATTTATTTATATGTGATGCTGAGGATTGAACCTAGTGCCTCACACACGCTAGGCAAGTGCAGTACTACCACTGAGCCACAACCCCAGCCGGATATCTACTATTTCTTTAAACTGACACTTTTAACATAGTTTTTTCCTCTAATATCCTGGTGTATCACTGATGTGAACAGCAAATAAAACAGGGAAGATTTTCCTTCTCTTGTTCTTACTTCCAATTTCCTTCTTCCTGTTAGTTCTGCCAATGGAAGCCAACAGAGAACCATCTGCCAAAGGGAATTGTAGTTCAGAGAGTCCCAGCCCCAACATCATAATGCTGAGGAGTAGAGAAGGATGGATTGTTGCTGAGAGAGTATGGTAATAATTCACACCTGTAGTGATAGCTACCTTTCCAATTTCTTGCTACTCCAAATAAGAACTCCTTTGTATTGTCTCCTTCTGGGTCTGTGTGTGAATTTCTCTGAAGCGTACCTCAGGAGTGGAATGCCGCGCATGGGGCTCACTTACTCTGAGGCCTGCCAGATTGCTGTCCATATGGCTGCACAAAACTTGAGGTTCCAGCTTCCTCATTTCACTCAAATGTTTGCTATTTTTTACTTTCTTGTGTAAGTGAGATGCTTCTCATTTTGATTCCATTAATCTGATACCAATGAAATAGAACATTTCTACATATATTTATTAGTCATTCATATTTCCTTTCCTGTGAATTACCTGTTCATATCCTTTGCCTATTTTTCTATTGGGTTTTTGCTTTTTTCTCCTGATTGGTAGACATTCTTAGTACTAATTTTTTGTAGGTTTTAGATATTAGACATCCTTTCTCTTGGAAGGTCATATGTCTATTAACTTTGTGGTCTTTCATTGAGCAGAAATCCTGAACTCTGATATAGTCAAATAAATCAATTTTTTTCTTAAGATTGGTGGGTCAGAGAGATATTCAGCTGTATTCTTTATAATTTTGCCTCTCACTTATAAGACTAGTCATTTGAAGTTGTATTTTTATAAATTGTGAAAGATCCAGCTGTATTTTTTGCTATGTGATGAACTGAATTTTCTAGCATCATCGACTAAATAATCTATCCTTTTCTTCTGATTTATATTATCACCTCTGTCATACATGTTACTCCCACATGTATATGCCCTGTTTCTGTCCTCTTTATTAATTTTCATTGTTCACTTTGTCAGGTAGTATCATATTGCTTTTATTATTATGGCTTCACAATGTATGTTAGTACCTCGTCGATGAAATTTTCACTTTGTCTTTTTTAGGATTTGTATTTTAAAAATCATTTTAGATTTAGTTTTACCCACATCTAAATTCTGCTAGGCTTTGATTAGAGTTGCACTGAATTTACATGGTAATGAGAATTAATACTGTCATTCTATACTTAAAATGGTATATTTATCTAAATGATAACTTATGGTTTCTGTTTTTTAATATAATTTTTTAAATGTATCCATTTCAACCTCATATAGTCTTTGATGGACTGATTCCTAGATTTTTTGCACTTTTTGTTGTTATTGCAAGTGGTATCTTGTTTTCTGTGTTTTAGGTGATTATTGCTGGTATAGAAGAACATAATTGATTTTTGTATTTTGATCTTAATACTGAATATCTCCCTGAATTTCTTTGTTAGTGTTGGTGGTTTGTCAGGTGGATCTCTTGGGTTCTCTTTCATCTGTATATGTCTTAGTCTGTGTTATTCTAGCAAAATACCTGAAGTTGGGTAGTTTATAAGGAAAAGAGGCGTATTTGACTCATGATTTGGTGGTTGGATGGTCCAAACAGCAAGGTGCCAGTGTTACGGCCAGGGCTCCCCACCCCGACCCCAGCTGCATCACATGACAGGGAAGCAGAAAGGAACTGGCCATTTGCAGAAGGGGGATGTGTGCAAGAGGGCAAACCGAGACTGCTGTACTCACTTTATAGCATCCCATTCTGTAGTGGGAAATATCCACTTCTCTGAGACTGGACCCACACCTAAGAGACAGCATTAATTCATTCATGAGGGAGGAGGCTCAATGGCTTAATTAGTTTGCTTTGGTCCCAAAAAGTTCACTCTTTTTGTTTTTTTCTTTCAAAATCTTAAAGTTCGCTTTTAACATCACCACACAGTGACCATGCTTCTAGCACATGAACCTCTGGAGGAGAAACTGTTTCCAAAACTTAGCAGTATATTTAGTTTCCACCATTCTCTTCCTTTTCTTATTTATTTATTTATTTATTTTTGGTAGTGCTGGGGATTGAACTCAGGGCATTGTGCTTGACAGGCAAGCACTCTCTGAACTGAGCTATATCTCCAGTCCCACCTTATTTTTTTGTGTGTGTTTTTGTACCAACGAGGTACCGTGTTGGATATTAGTAGAGGTGGAACATTGATGTCTTGTTTCTTAATATAATTCTCATTATAAGTTCATGTTAATTTTTAACTTTCTAAATGTTTATTTGCACTCCTTCCCATTAGGAATCCTCAAACATAGACTCTTGTCTAAAATTATCTCTCTTTCTCTCTCTCTGTATGTATATATGTGTATATATGTAGATGTGTGTATGTGTATATGTTTGTGTGTGTATAATATTTCTAATTATCACGTTCAGTGAGGTTTATACACATACACATACACACACACATACACACATATAATTTTTTTGTTGTTTTGTCTTGTTTTGTTTTTTGGTACCAGGGATTGAACCCAGGGGTACTTAACCACTGAGTTGTTTTTATTTATTTATTTATTGATTGATTCATTGAGCACAAATGGAGTACAGCTATTGTTTCTCTGGTTGTACACAAAGTAGAGTCACACCATCTGTGCGTTCATACATGTACACAGGGCAATGGTATCTGTCACACATTCTTTAACCACTGAGTTGTATCTCAACCTTTTTTATTTTCTATTTTGAGACAGAATCTCCCTAAGTTGTTTAGGGCTTTGCTAAGTCGCTGAGGCTAAGGCTGGTCTTGAACTTGTGATCCTCCTACCTCAGCCTCCCAAGTCACTGGAATTGCAGGCATTCACCACAGTGTCTGGCTATACATGTTCTTAATAGAAAGTATTTCCAACTTATGGAAATTATACTCTGTATTTAGTGCTTATGTTCTGAGGAATTCAGTGCTCTTACACATATGATATTCTGTAGTATAAAAGCTATTCAGGGGCTGGGATTGTGACTCAGTGGTAGATTGTTTGCTTAGCATATGTGAGGCACTTAGGTTTGATCCCCAGCACCATGTAAAAAACTAAATAAGAAAAATAAAAATGTCGTGTCCATCTACAACTAATCAATATTTTTTTAAAAAACTATTCAGTGTAACTACTTTTTCTGTTATTTTAATTTTTAAAATTGATGTCCCTAATTACAATTTAGCAAAACCACGTTACAGAATATTGGAAGATAGGAGGAAAAATACTAATTTAAATCCTATCAGACCGCCACAGTTATACTTGCTATTTACTATATTTCTTTACTGTCTTTTCATATAGATATAATTTTTGTAGCTGTAATTCTAATGTATAATATTGTGCATTTTCATGTAGTAGTTTGTGAATAGTTATTACTTAAAATATTTTGTCTGAAGTGCTGTTTTTCAGAAGTGCTTGTGGAATGAATGAGCATTATATTGCAAGAAATTTTCTACTGTCTATAATCATGAATTTTAATATCTGTATAACATTCCATGAAATTGACATAGCATAATTTATTTGACTGTATCCCTATAATTGGCATTTTGTAGTTTTTGAGAGTACTACGATTGACATTTTCATGAATGGCTCTCCCCTGCTGCTGGAAATAGGTATCATGGGTCTAGGGATATGAAAGTTTGTGTGGTTCTTAATACATCCTGCTTTTCAAGAAGCTTGAATCAGTTGATAGTACAGTTTGTTGTTGATGACAAATGACAGTGATTTCATTGTTATGAGTCTTGTTTGTGGTTTTTTTTTGTTTTTTGTTTTTTTGGTTCCTAACTATGACTTCTATTTTCTTATTTTGGGTTTCTTTCAGATTCTTGTCTTTTACTTTTTGCGATGTCTTCTGGCTTTTGTGAGCTGTATTTGTGAACTTTACTTTTACAAGTGAGTATAAAAGCTTTGCTTCTAAAAGTTCTAGGAGGAAGTCAATTATAGCATAGATCATCTCTCTGATAGTTCAGGCAATGATCAGAAATAGAATATACTTTCCTTCCAGCTCTGAACTGTAATTTCTTATTTGCAAAAACAGTTGAAGAGGAATATTTCTAATTATCATTTTCTTCGGTGAGGTTCATATTTATCAGATCATATCATTACTTTTACATTTTTTGTGGTACTGGAGATTGAACCCAAAGCCTTTCATATGCTAAGCAAGTACTCTACCACTGGAGCCATATTTCCAACGCTTATATTATTAATTTTAATTATGTTAATGCATCTCTATCTGGTCTTTACTATTAGGATTTAATTGAACCTTATTTTTGGTCCTAAGTTACAGAATCATGATTTTCCTCTCCCCTAGAACATAACTAATAGAAATTATTCCCAATGTGGGACTCTTTGCTATTTTTTGCACTGAATACATTGATTTTCATAAAGTAACTATCAGTTGATTGAATGTTAATGGGATTATTAAGCATTTAAATGTTCCAATAACAAGAATAGTCCCTCTTTTTTACATGGCATCTGTCAAACATCTTATTTTAATAGTGCTTTAATGCATCAAAAGGTTTTTGGACTTAATGATCATTATTAAAAATCTTCCCACAGCTAAACATGTCAGATTTAAAATAAACAATTCAGTATTGACTCTGAGTGGAACAGAAGAAAAATCAAAGCCAATGCTGATTTTGAAGATTATAACCATAGGTTGGTCTTTGTATGGTTTGGGGCTTGAGTTCAGATTACCCAGAAAGTTCCCTAAACCCCGAGTTGAAGATTTGCTTTAAATTGCTCTGGGTGTGCAGTGCCCCCAGGCATCTTATAAAAACTTCTCTTGAAAACTGTACCTTTAACCCAGATGTCCAAGAATTACTAGAAAGAAGGTACTAGTGAACAAGAAAAGTAAATCACAAAAGTAAAAGTAAATCACAAAACAGGGCATTCACAAAGACAGGAGTAAAACATTATGAATTAGAGCCAGCAGAAATAATAATCAACAACAAGCTGACCTGCAAAACTTTACTCATTAGGCATTATTAAAATAAGAACATAAAATAAGTATGTTTCATTTGTTTAAAGAAGTGAAAGAGGGAACTGAGAACATGAACAAGAAAAAAGAAACTACAAAAAGGACCAGGTAAATTTGAAAAAAAAAAGAACTAGAACTTCTAGAAATGACAATATAATAATATGCATGTTATTAGTTTTATATAATATTATATAATAGGCAATATTGATATATTGTCCATAATACTTAGATATTATGAATATTTAAAACTCAGCAGGTAATTTTAACAGTGTTTTGGATATTGCTAACAAGTAAACTAGTAAACCAGAAGACTAATTTAAGGAAATTACTAAGAATGCAGTATTGAGAGACCAAAAAAAAAGAAGAAGAAAAATAAAATTACGCAAGAGGTTAAAAAGTGTGGGGTCTGGGGATATAGCTCAGTTGATAGAGTGCTTGCTTTGCATGCACAAGGCCCTGGGTTCAATCCCTAGCACGAAAAAAAAAGAAAGCACTAACAAGTGTGTAAGGTAGAGTTGAAAGATTGATGTATATTTCATCTGATTTTAGTAAATGATACAAAAAGTGAGGTGAGGCAATATTCAGGAAGTAGTAGCTGAAAATTTTTCAGAATTGGTGGGAAAAAGTGGTAATCCCTAGATTCAGTAAACTTTATACATTCCAAACTGTATTCATGAAAAGAAATTAGTGAAACTATAAAGCCCCATGGACAAAGAAAAAGATTTTAAGAATTAATGGAATATCTATAAAGGAATATTAGAAGACAAAAAAAAGTATCTTCAAAGTGTTGAGAGAAGATGGCTGTCATTCTAAAATTGTATATTTAGTCAAATTATCTCACAATCAAGAACTAAATAAAGGCTTTTCAGAAGAAGGAAAAGGAGGAGAAGAAGAAGAGGAATAGAAGAGGAAGAAGATGAAGAAGAAAGAATTCAACCAAACAAAACCAGAGAAATTACCATTAACAGATTCTCACTGAAGGAACTTACAAATGATGTACTTGGGAAGAAACAAAATAAATTTCAGAAGGAAGCTCTGAGACAAAATAAGGAATTGGAATAATGGAAAGGCTAACACATAGGTATATCTGAACAAACATGAACAAAAAAAAAGCAATAATAATATCTAAAAATGTTTAATTTGTGGAGTTAAAATAAAATACTTAAAGAGGAAGATGGAGGTGTATAATTGGCCAAGTTAAAAAAATACTGGCTGAGATAACCACGTCACATTTTCATATATCTCCTAGTCATTTTTCCTGACAACTAACATACATTGAGCAGGTTGTGCCAGGCACTCTCCTAAGCTCTTTTCTATGCATTATCCTTACAGAAATTTTACAAAGTAGATTTAATTATCTTATTTTATTTTATTTTTTTTGCTGATTTTTAAAAATTAAATATATACTTTTAAAGATACAAAAATAGGAAAATAATACAGTGAATATCCATATACATACCAGTTAGATTAACATTTTTCCAAATATGCTTCACATATAAACACTCTTGGCAAAACCATTTAAAAATATTTTAGAGCCACTATAATGTTTCATTCCTGAATACTTCAGTGTACTAATTAAAAGACCTCACTCTACAAACAAGTTTTATTGCAGCTTACAAAATCAGAAATGATCTAATATTTCAAATTCAATCCATATTCAAATTTTCCTCAGTGCCCCCAACTCAAGCTTTTTACAATGACTTTTTAAACCAGAGTCTATTCAAGGCTCATACACTGAGGACTGGAGACATATCTCAGTGATACAGTGGGTGCTTAGTTTGCACAAGGTTTTAATCCCAAGTACTAGAAAAGATCTCACATTATGTTAGTCTTTTATGTCTCTTAAGTAACTTAATCAAGAACAGTTACCCAACCCACCTCCATTCTTTGCTGATATTTTGAAGAAACAAAGCCAGTTATCTTCTCTAACATTTCATATTCTAACTAAACCCATTTAACAGCTTTATTAATGTCTTTGAACTTGTTGCTCTATACCCAATATTCCCTGCAAATGGAAAATTAGACCTAAAGACTTGATTAGATTTCAGTTAAACTTTCTTGACAAAGACACTTCATAGATAATGTAGTTCACTTTATACTTCATCACAAACTAAAAAGCTGCCTGATTGCTGTTAGTCATGCAGTGTCACCAACTCCTTAGGATTTTTTTTTTTTTGTAAATTATGTTTTGTCTTCATGACCAACCAGCATGATTATCTTATCTTATAGATGAGGAATCTGAAAGGTTATGTGCCTAAACCAGTGTTACACCGCTAGTAAGTGACAGAATCAGAATTTGAACCTATGCCCACCTGCATTTGAGGCCTATTATTTTTCACTACATTATGCTAAAATTAATAGGCATAATTTTAGCATGTAAAGTATGTATTTCCTCTTGGGCAGGGAGTTCTCTCCTATGTCAGGAATAAGAATGTTTTGGTTTTTCATGAAAATGCTAGCAAATTATCAAATCAGTTCCATATTTGACTTTAAATTTTCATAGTTATTTCTGATGATGACATGTTCTTTGATTTGAAATATCTGTCTCTAGTGTTTGTGATACTAATAGTCTTTGCCTTCTAGGGCTGTGTGCAAAAAGTTTGGGCTCCATGTGAGTCGAATGATGCTAGCCTTCTTGGTGCTCAGTACTGGCATGTTTTGTTCATCGTCTGGTAAGTAAAAGTACAGGTGAGGGGGGCAGTATCCCACAATATTCACAGTTGCATTGCAAGGAAGAACTTGTCCAGACATAGGTTATATTTGTATAAAATGTCAGTAATTTGCAGAGCACTTTTATCTGCATTATCTTGATTAGCCTTTCCAACACTCTTGTGCTATAAATAAGAGGAACATTTTCTCATTTTTGTAGGCGAGGACACTGAAACTTAGCAAGGTGAAAAGACTTACTAAAAGTCAAAATTCCTAAGTGGTAGAACTGATACGCACCCGGATGCTTTTTATTACATTCTTGCATCAACCACCCATTTCCTTTCTTGGCCATTAGGGGAAGGGAAATAATTTTTTTTTTAAGAAGCTCTGTGGGCCTAAAACCTCTTCTCTCGATGGTTTTGTTTTCTGCCCATTAGTTGAGATATGCACATCTTCTGGTTTTTTGTTTGTTTTGTTTTTGTTTTTGAAGTTAGTATCTAGGAATTTAGAATAAAACCTTTCAAACTGTGCTGCCATTGAGCATTTGTGTTCTGTGTGATGAACCAATGCAGCCTGCTAAAAAGGCATCCTGTTGATTACTAGTTCTCTCGAAAAATTAAGTTTCTAGATATCATTGTCTGAATTTTAGTTTCTACTTGTGTGATCTGGAATCTAATGTGCACACTAAATATACACAAAAAATAGTATCTGGCACAAAATTACATGTTTACACTGACTGTGTAAAAATTAATGTTGTTTTGTGGAAAGTTCAGGGTTCTACCCTGAGATCCATTGTCGTAAATGTGTCCATGCCTTATCCTGGGAGCTGGCAGAGACTGTGGGTACTTCTGTACTTTTGTCCTTTACCTTGGCAGCTGGAATTGACAGCATTGGATGACATCAATATTTTGTAGCATTATTTGTGAACGTTGTACCTCATGTTTTTTTAGTCACTTTCCTGCTCTAAAAATTGAGTTTTATGTATGGGAGATTTCCAAGAATATTTTTAGTTTTATGAAATCAGTTGAGGCACAGTTTAGTTAAAGGATACTTTGATACAGAGCCTCTGAACCTTGTGCTCAGTTTCTTAAATCTCACTGCTTCTTATTTTGTAGTTTGTAGAATCAATTGAGTTTTCTTCTCTAATGCTATAGGATCAGATCTTTTGCAGCAGGAGACAAGGATTTGCTTTTTTCCCCCTGGTACTGGGTATTGAACCCAGGGCCTTGTACTTGCTGGGCAGGCTTTTTAGCACTGACCTACATACCCAGTGTTGGCCCCACTCCTTTTTTATTTTGAGACAGGGTCTCACAAAGTTGCTGAGGCTGCCCTTGAACTTGTTATCCTCCTGTTTCAGCCTCCCAAATAGCTGGAATTACAGGCATGCACTCCCACACCTATTCAGGTATGCATTTTTGTTCAGAGTTATTAGAAATACTTTGATTGATTGTTGCCATTGCAGAGGCCCTAAATATGCTCATTCCTCTGCTGTATACCACAGCAAGGTTAAAGTACATGTAAATAACTAGGAGGCTATCCAAAGGTCAGACTCTATGTCAGTGGATGCCGATGCAAAGTGGCACTACTGAGCTGGGCATGGTGGAGCATGCCTGTAATCCCAGTGACTTGGGAGACTGAGATAGGAGGATCACAAGTTCAAAGCCAGCCTTAGCAATTTAGAAAGGCCCTAAGCAACTCAGTGAGACCCTGTCTCAAAAAAAAAAAAAAGGCTGGTGATGTGGTGCAGTGGTTACGTACCTCTGGATTAAATCTTGAGTAGCAAAAAGAAAATAAGGGCTGGGGTTGTAGTTCAGTGGTAGAGCACTTACCTTGCATCTGTGGGGCACTGGGTTTGATCCTGAGCACCACATTAAAGAAAATAATAATAAAGGTTATCGTGTCCATGTACAATTTAAAAAATTAAAAAGAAAGAAAACAATAAGCACTGCCATCCAACATCTGGTCCTTGAGTTAGACTTCCTAGAATTCCTATAGGGTACAGGTTAGCAACTCGGACAGTCTCAGGAGATTATCAGAGGATAACTTTCTTCAGAAATTATTATCAGAAAAATTCTCAGCTATGGCTGTAAGTCTTTTAAAGCATAATGCCTGCCTGGAAATATAACCTGGGGTAATTCCCGGGAAAACTGAAATTTTGTAAGTTTTAGATTTGAGGTATGGGCTAGGAGAAGAATAATGGGTTTAGTATTTAATTGGGGTCATGTGTTGGTAACTAAAAAACAAGAATGAGAAAATGAGATAATCATTGAACTTTTTTTTTTTTTTTAAAGGAGGGTCCCTTTTTGGCTATTTCTTGTATTTCCCAAAATATGTTGCTAGTTATTGACATTTTTCAGTGTAGATTAATTTTTAATAATTGATACCTAATTTCAGACTCTTGTCCCCTTCCCTCCTTTCATTTTACTCTTATAGCATTTCTTCCTAGTAGCTTCTGTATGTATACCACATTGATAGCCATGACTGGATGGTATATGGACAAGACTCCCATTGCTGTTCTGGGAGTAGCAGCTGGGGCTATCTTAGGCTGGCCATTCAGTGCGGCTCTTGGGTAAGAAACTAACATTCCTTTCATATATCCCTGGTGTATGGTAAATCTTAATGTTGAATTAGCTCCATATTATCTAGGTTTCACCTAAAGTTATAGGAATCAATTATAACTATGAAGATTCTGGGAAACAAAAGTATATTTTTCTTAATGCTTATTTTTTTTTAAATATCTTTATTGGTTATAGATTAACACAATGCCTTTATTTTTCATGTGGTGCTGAGAATCGAACCCAGTGCCTCACACATGCAAGGCAAGCACTCTACCACTGAGCCATAACCCCAGCCCTTAATGCTTATTTTTATGAATTATTATGATTAATTCTTACAAGAGTAATGGCTGTTAAGCATCTGCTCTATCTGAGGCACTGCTAAACCCTTTGTAAACTTTATTCCAGAACCTGACAACAATTCTGCAGGAGATCATTAGTGCTTTGTAAATGAGAAAATAGACTCCAAGAGTTTGAGCAATTGACATTTAAGATCATATTTGCTTTTGAATCCAGGCCTTTCTGACTCTATAACTGATCATTTTTTCCCACACTGCACCACCCTGTTTTATATATTTTCTTAGTCACCCAGGCTTGAAATTGCAGTTTGCTTTAGTCCTTCTTTTCTTGTCCCAGCATTGTTTTTTCAAGTCCTCTCATTCCTTTTCTGTATTCTTCATTCTCACATCTTTTATTCTAATTTGTGCTGCTTTAATTTGTTGACTGTACTAGTAATTAAAAAAAAAACATTTTGATATTAAGGTTATTATAGAATTACAGAAGTATTATTTCTTTACTAAAAAAAGAAAGTACCAGGAACTGGGAGGTAGTATGCAAAAGGCCCTGGATTTAATCTCTAACATTGAAAAAACCAGGTTGTATGAATTAAAAAGAATTCCTGCCGGGCATGGTGGAGATGCCTATAATCCCAGCACTTAGGAGGCTGAGGCAGGAGGATCCCAAGTTCAAAGCCAGCCTCAGTAACTTAGTGAGGTCCTAAGCAACTCAGTGAGACCCTGTCTCTAAATAAAATACAAAATAGGGCTGGGGATGTGGCTCAGTGGTGGAGTGCCCCTGGGTTCAATCCCCAGTGCACCCCCCCCCCAAAAAAAAGAAAAGAATTCCTAATTCTTTTCTACCCTAGCCCAATTCTCAGTGACAGTCACTGCTAATAATTTTTGTATGTCTTTCCAGAAATTATCCTTGTGTTTATAAATGCATATACCTATACATATACATACACACCCACATTTTGAGATAAATAGAATAATTCTGTACATAAATTTTCTTTTATTTTTTTGGTACTGGGATTGAACCCAGGAGTACTTAACCACTGGTCTACATCCCCATCCCTTTTTATTTTTTGTTTCAAAACAGGATTTTCCTAAGTTAATTAGGGCCTCGTGCACCATTGCACCTAGCTATCTATCTTTTCTTTTTTAATATTTTTTAGATGTCAGTAGACCTTTGTTTTATTCATATGTGGTGTTGAGAATCCAACCCAGTGCCTCACGCATGCTAGGCAAGCACTCTACCACTGAGCCACAACCTCAACCTCTATCTTTTCTTGAACATAGGTTTATGTCATTTTGTGTCAGTTTCATAATGTTCTATTATACAACTGACTATAATTTTTTAAAAAAATTTTTTAGTTGTTAATGGACCTTTATTTTATTGATTTATATGTGGTGCTGAGAATCAAATCCATGCTAGGCAAGTGCTTTACCACTGAGCCACAACCTCAGCCCACACAGCTGACTATAGTTTATTTAACGATGCCCTATTGGTAGATTTTTTTTTTTGCTACTGTACATAATGTTTCAGTGAACATTTTTTTTGTGTGTGGTACTGGGAATTGAACCCACGGTCTTGTACGTGCTAGGCTCTGAGCTACATCTCCAACCCTTCAGTGAATTTTGTACATATATCTCTGTATACTTGGTAGAAATTTATTATGGTTTAAATTTTTAGACAGGGAGTTACTAAGAGAATGACCATTTAAAATTTTCTTCCTTTCCTTTTTTTTTTTTTTTTTTTGCGGTGCTGGGGATTGAGCCCAGGGCCTTGTGCAAGGCAAGCACTCTACCAACTGAGCCATATCCCCAGCCCTTCATTTCCTTTAAAAAATCTCATTTCCCTACCTCCAATATGTTCTATTCTTCATATCATCCTAAAATTATTGTATCTTCAAGATTTTATCTTAGGCCATTTTTTATAAGCTGTACTCTCTCTCAGTCACTTTGATGATTCCCATATCAATAAATGTAAAATACATTTTAACCCCCATAATATTTTATGATTGTCAGCTAATTTATCTAGTCTAATCATCTTTCTTGAATTTCACTCATATTCCTAGTTGCCTGTTAGACTTCTTGAATTCATCATCTTCTCTTCATAGCTATTTCTTTATCTGTGCTTCCATTTCATTAAATGTTATCACCATCTCCTCATTGCTGAGCCAGGAATGTAGAAATTATGTGACTTTTTTTCTTTTCCATATCCTATTATTATATGTCATGAATATTTTTGAAATCTACTTTTCTTCATCTTTTTTCTGCTCCTTGATTACTAAATGATACCCTCAGTCTCTAATCCCTGAAAATCTACTGTCTACACTCAAACTAGAGTTATCTTCTGAAAGTGCAAATATGGTCATATTCTGTTTTGAACTCTATAATAGTTTCCCCATTGCTCTGTCGTAAGGGTTTACAAAATGTGGCTGGTGGGCCAAATCTTGCTGGCTTGTTTTTATAGAACTAAGAATATTTTTTACAATTTTAAAGAATTATTGAAAAACGACACATATATAAAGAAGAATATTCAACATATTCCATGTGTGACCCACAAAGCCTAAAATAAATACTGTCAGTTCCTTTATATAGAAAGTTTGCCAATCTAGGAGTGTATCATGCTTGCCTAGAATGTTCAATGTCCTGGGTTTGATCTTCAGCACCACAAAAAAAAAAAAAAAGAAGGTTGTCAACTTCTGTTTTGTGATGTCCTGATCCTAAGGTGACTCACAAAACCCTGACTGATCTTTACAACTTTTACATCTCCTGCCTCCTTTTGTCAATTCCTCCATTCCTTTTATTCTCTGTTCCATCCACATTGAACTTTGTTGACTTCCCCCAAATACTTCTGGGTGGCACATTATATGGTTGGCCTTTAGCCAATGTAAGTGGTTTCAGCATCACAATCAATCAGCCATATACCATCATTTACTTTGACTACTTTGTTTTAGGCACACTGTATTGAGTAAATTAGACACTCATGTTTCCTGTCCTTTTTGGAGCTTACATTTTACATTGAACAAATAATTTAAAGCATGATGACTTATCAAAGGAGAAATACAGGTCTTATTGAAATGTAAACAGTTGGGAGATAAAAACACAGAATGTTAATATAAAATTTACATAATAGAATGTAGATGTTTATATAATAGAGATATCCCATGACCGCACATGATATTGACAAGTGAATGATAAAGATGTTAATGACATACAAATTCAGAGGGAGAAATTGGTTCTGCAAAGATTTTATAGAAATGACAAGAATGGAGTCCTGTAATTGACATTTGGGTAGATTCTGTGTAAATAGGTTGGTATGGGGCGAGAATCTTTGTGACTGTAGCATGGAGAGTGGCCCTGACTAGTGCCCTATATTTGGAGTTGCTGATGCAAAGGTTTGTGCATCAAGAGTACAAGCATCTCCTGAAATAATGATTATAGTTGCTCTGGGAAGTTATGATCATGGTGAAGGGTAGGGAAAAAAATAAAAGCAGTGTGGAAAGGAGCACTAAGGGGGAGACCAGAAAAGAACGGGGAAATTAAAGGTGGAGGAACAGATGTGTAGTGTTCAGTGCAGCAGAAAGACAAAGGGAAATTAAATATGTTTTGGTTCTCTCCAAGGGGATGTTCTAGTAGACCTTAAATCAGTCTTTTTAGCTTGTGCTAAGCTGTAAAGAAGAAATAGTGTAGTGAGAGCAATACACATATACCACTTGCTGGAGGAATATAAATAAAAGGAAGAGGAGTAAGTGGTGTTGGGAGGGGACATATGAGAATTGAAGTCAGAGCTTATGGTATTATATTACTAAAAACCTAGTAAATCTTGGAAGGGAAAGATCAGTATTTATTTGCCAGGGTAGGTGCAGGATAATAGAGTCCATTTGCTTATAATTAATATATTTTAAATGTCCATTATACATAAATATGTGTAAAATGGAGTTTATTTAATAGCTTAGTATTTATAGATATCTTCTGTATTTGTGGGATGCGTAAATCTCTGGGTCCTATCAAGAGATCATATATTTTTAGAATATATACTCTCACATACTGGTTTTCTTCCCTCTGTGTCACTGGTAGAGACATTTTATTCTCAATTTGGCATAGGTATGTGTGAATATGACCTGTTAAGTATTTTACATAACCTCCCATTTTGTTTCTTTGTTGAATAGTTTACCCATTGCCTTTGATTTGCTGGTCATGAAACACAGGTGGAAAAGTTTCTTTCATTGGTCACTGGTGGCTCTAATTCTCTTTCTGGTAAGTTTTCTTTTTTCTTGTTCTCATGTTGTAATGAAAGCAGCTTCTGATGTGGAAAAGGAAACATTAGGAGTTGATTTTGTTTTTCATTCCCAGGATTATCTACTATTAGCATTTTGAGAATGTTCCTAGAGCAAAACTCCATAATTGCTGTGCTTTCTGTTCTGTTTTAGGTACCTGTGGTGGTCATCGACAGCTACTATTATGGGAAGTTGGTCATTGCGCCACTCAACATTGTTTTGTATAATGTCTTCACTTCTCATGGACCTGATCTCTATGGTAAGGCTTTATGAAATTTGGGGAAGAGTGGAAAATAGCTTCCTTTACCTGAACTTCAAAATTTCAATTCAATTACCTTATTTGATCAAATATAGCATTCCTTTTCTGGTGATCTTTTCCTGCTTAAAATTGAAAGAGAATGATATTTGACTAGTTATGGTGGCACATTCTTATAATTCCTACTAATTGAGAGGCTGATGCAGGAGGATCAGAAGTTTAAGGCCAGCCTGGGAAACTTATCAAGATCTTCTCTCAAAATAAAAAAAAAAAATGAAAGAAAGAATTCAGGATGAGGCTCACTGGTAGAGCCCCTGGTTCAGTAACTAGTACCGCAAGACAAACAAACAAAAACCCATTTGAATGTAGCACAGTGATGTCATGTAGCCTCTCAAATATTTCTCCTTGAAAAAAGGTGATATTCGGGTATTAGTTCTCTGTCCTGTTATCTGTTACTCCCAATTTCAGAGTTAGAGTTTTGAGGACTGTTGGATGTACCATGGCTTTTGATGCTATTTTTTTTTTTTCTTTTGATGTCGAGGATTGAATCCAGGACCTTGTTAGGTAGTCTCTGTACCACTGAGTTCAACTCCCACTCTCTCTTTTTGTAATTATTACTTTTTTACCTTATCAGAAAATCAATGTAATAACAAAAAGAAAATAATAACATACTCCCATCATCTCCTTGTAGCTGTTGTTGACATTTAGGAGTATATACCTCCAGACATTTTCTATACATATAGACACTTGATGTTACTTTTTCTTTTTTAAATTTGCATCACTTCAATACCAGGTATTAGGGGAGAAACTTTGGAGAATCTGTAAACAAAGTGTAGCGAATGGGAAGGGGGTCAGCAAGAAATGGTAGGTAAGGTTAAGAGAAAAAAATTGAATGCCTTTAGTCTGGGATGAATTGAACAGTGTACTCCCATCTTCACCTGTCCTCTCCTGCCTTTTTCTCCACCAGTTGTTGAGCTGGTTTTTTGACCCCTGAAGACGTTTGAGTTATAACTACAGTATTATCTCCCTGGCTGCCTCTTATAAATTTAAGTCCTGTTGATAGCCATGTCCCTCATTTGCCTGAGCCACAGTACAAGTAGATCCAATAGAGCATGAGGAGCTTCAAGCGAGATTTACTTGAGTCTCTGGGATTTTAGATAGCAAGTTATAGGTCACAATAAAGAGTGCTTTGTTTGGTGAATTGAATTCACAAATCACATAAAGAAAAATTGCTAAGTGAAAGAACTTTCAAAGGCTCCTTTATGGTTCTAAGATCCCCAAAGGATCTGAGAAAGGCGTCTAATTTTAAGCTTTTGCCTCTAGATGTCTCCCTTCAACTAGGGAAAGTTTGTATGTTTTTACTTGTCCTTTGTTTTAGTTTGTTTATAAGATTTTATTTGACTCTATAAGACAGTAGAAGATTTAAAACCCAGATTGCATGATAAAAATTGTTTTCATGTACCCTGTTGCAACCATATCCATTCTGTATAGTGAGATAATTTCTATTAATTTTGAAAAATTGGCTTCTCCATTATTATAAATGGGTTATTATATATTAACATTCTGATTACTTATTTATAAAACCTTTTGTTAGAGTACATGAAGGTGACATTTTTGGTAGCCCTCTAGATTGACAAGGCTTATGAATCTAGAAATGATCATGTTGGTAGGGAAAGTAAGGAAGAAAGAATACATCCTGATTTTAAGTTTATACTTCTAGTTTGACTGCGAGTTGGTCAGGGTGCTATGGTAAGTTTGGGGATCCAGTAGAGTAGTGCCCTGTCCTCCTTTGGACATTAGCATTTGTTATTCATTTCAGCTAGTGTTTTACTGGGAAGGGGTTCTTGGGGTTTCTTCCTGCCCTGTTTTGATATGTCTGGGATGACTTTGATTCATATTTTCCTATTTTGGATGTAGAGAACTTATCACTGTTCTAGTGGTGGCAAAAGCTTTGTTGGGATAGTGGGAATTATCAGACCATCCATGAACAGGACTGATACAATGCTGTAGTAGCTAATCTTAAGGAAGTTGTTCCTTAATAGTAGAATTTTAGTGCTTTTATCTCATCTTTGAATTTGATAAATTGTTTTGGTTTGATTTCTATTTTTTTTTTTTTTTTTTTTGGTACTGGGGATTGAACCCAGGGACACTCCACCACTGAGCCACATCCCCAGCCCTATTTTGTATTTTATTTAGAGACAGGGTCTCACTGAGTTGCTTAGCACCTCTCTCAGTTGCTGAGGCTGGCTTTGAACTCATGATCCTCCTGCCTCAGCCTTCCAAGTGCTGGGATTACAGGTGTGCGCCTGCTGATTTCTATTCTTTAAAGAGTATAGTCTTGGTGTGGTAGCATGTGCCTGTAATGTCAGCTACTCAGGAGGCTGAGGCAGGCAGATCACAAGTTCCAGGCCAGCCTGGGCAACTTAGGGATTTTCTTCCTTCCTTCCTTCCTTCCTTCCTTCCTTCCTTCCTTCTAGGCAACTTAGTTAGGGATTTATTTATTTCCTTCCTTCCTTTCTTTCTTCCTTCCTTTTTTTTCAAACCCCCTCTCTGACTTGGGATTTTCTTGATACCAAATAGGAATAAAATAGATATAAAATACTTTTTAAAAAAATGCTTTATGATTGTCAGTCCATTCAGTAAATATCAAAGACCTATTTTTTATAGAGGCATCGATGCTGTAAAATTATCAAACAGTGTGAGATGGCATGTCTTCCGTGTTGGAAGCTTTACCTCTTTTATTTACTTACATGTTTGGCACATTTTGTGTTATTTTGACTATTTTATAAGGGTTTCCTGCTCCAAGTGCCTCATTAGCTATGATAGGCAAATGCTTTATCTGAAAATGGAAATGCATTATGCTTATAGTTTTGTATGTCCATTTTTTAGTGCTGCTTCTCATACATAGGAACATAAAAAACCTATATATACTTTTAAAATGAATAGACTTCAGTTGAAGAAACAGTGAATAAATTGCCTTTCAATACTTGCCTCATGTCCTTATGGAATATCTCATAAGGCTACAGGCACACAAGTAATTACAGTGTATTATGTGTTACAGTGGAGGAAGAGGGTTGGAATCGTAGGAGCGAATTCCTCTGTTGGTATGAGGAAAGATGTAGTGTGATTGAGCTGAGCCTGGAAGGAAGAGCAGGAGTTTGCCTGCTACATGCTGGGGTGGGGGTCATTTCAGACAAATGGAGTGTAGAGGGTAGGGACTGCTGAGGTAAAAAAAGATTGAATATTGAGTTCTTTTTAAACACAACATCTTTAGCGCATTGACTGAATTTTAGGTAGAAACTGGTGATGAGCAAGATGATTTCATTTTTTCCATTGTGATTATAATCATATAAATATTTACCTTCTTTGTTGTTCCTGGTTTTCAAAGGGAGCTTTCTACACTTTCTTGGCTAGGTCGCATACATTAATGACACACTCCAGACCCGAGATGACTACTTACTTTTGAAGCCAGAGAAAAGTAAAGGAGTACTTCTGCATAGCTGTAGCAATCACAGTGCCTTCTGTTTACTGAACGCCTATTACATTATGAGCCAGAAAATTTCCACATACTGTCTTCTTCCCCTCATAAAAATTCTGAGAGATAGAGATAGGCATAGAGGAAAGTGAGGTTGAGATGGTGAGGAACTTGACACCTAGTTAAATAAGTGGTACAAATCAGATCAGAGGCCACGATTGTTTGACTCCCAGGCCTGTGTTTTTCAATTGAAAATATCCTTAGCAAAACCCTGGAATTTGGCCACTGAGACTCTATAGGAGAATGAGCTTGCATAAAACAGGAAGCATGAGTTGAGAGTAGTAGAAGGTAAGATCCAACCCAAGGAATGAGGGGAAGTGGTTCCTTTGAAGAATTTTGGTCTTAGAGGGCTCAGATGGCAGAGTGACATGCATATTGGCAGGCAGTTTCACATGGTAGCACTGTACTGGATCCTTTTTAAAGAAAAAATTAATGTTTGGACAAAGTAAAGAATACTTGGTGTAGGAAATTTACAGTAGTATAGAACTAAAATTGCAAAGTCAAACAGGTAAAACAACATTGCAGAAAAGAAAGTGATTGGTTTGGCACTGAGTTTGCCTCTGGTAATGTTTCAAGTTCTCAGATGTTGATGTGTGTGAGTATGTTTGTCTGGTGTCTGAATAGAGGTGCTCTCTGATGAGGAGTTCTTTGGTCTGGAGAAGGTATGGGAGGGGCTTGAATCAATCACTTTTCCTTCAAAATCAATAGTGGGTCTACTCAAGGCTGCCACTCTGTAGCTTAGGACAGGATCCTACACCCTGTTTATGTATTTTATCAATATCAGTCAGATTACTGGATGGGAAGGTTCAGAAGGTAAAGATAGATGGCTGCTATTTGAAGGCTTACTGTTTCCCATCTTTGCAGCAGTAGAGGGTAAAGCTCCCGTGGAGTCTTATGAGGTTTGCTTAGAGTTGACTGCCAGCCAGAACTGTTCTAGAGCCTTCACGCTCTTGTAAATAATTTCTGTGGAAAGTTGGTGGTACAAATTTGACATTTGTAAAGATGAATTACTGTAATTTAGTTCCTAAATACCTATAAAATATCAGGCCCATAAAAAGTTCCCCTTCATTCAGTGTATGGAACAGTAAACATCATTCCTTCTTTGGGCCTCTTTCAAAACTCCCTTTAGCTCATTTGAAGGAAAGTAATTGAGGCACTTTCCAACAGGGAGATTGGTGAGTCACCCCCTGCAGAAACCTTTCTGCCAGCTGGCTTTACCTCACATCTTACATAGGTTCAGTGCTCTGTCATTCTTTTTTCTTTTTTTCGTACTGGGGATTGAACCCACGGGCACTCCACCACTGAGCCACATCCCCAGCCCTATTTTGTATTTTATTTAGAGACAGGGTCTCACTGAGTTGCTTAGGGCCTTGCTAAGTTGCTGAGGCTGGCTTTGAACTTGCGATCCTCCTGCCTCAGCCTCCCAAGTGCTGGGATTACAGGCGTGGCCACCACGCCTGGCTTGCTTGTCATCTGAAGTGCTTTTTTCTTTATTGTTCAGCTTTGATGTTTTTTGAACATCAGCTTTGAGTAACTCACTGGAAGGAAATATGAGTTTAAACCTTTTGCTTTCCTAAGAAAGTATCTCAATAAGTAGGAAACAACACTAGCTAACAAAATGCCCTCTTTTGGTCCCTGTTTGCCCTTGTTTATTAAGACCGTTGCTACTCTGTGCCCCTCACCTCATACCCTGTCTTATACTTCTTCCTGTGGCTGTTCCTGAGTTGTAGCCATCCTTTCACAACAAACTGGCAATATAATTAGTAAACTGTTTTCCAATTAAAAAAAAAAAAAAAGGCTGAGGATCAAGCTCAGTTGGTAGAGTGCTTGCCTTGCAAGCACAAGGCCCTGGGTTCAATCCCCAGCACCACAAAAAAAATAAAATAAAAACAAAAAAATGAAAAAAGACTTTTGTCACTTGAACTTTCTTCACTCTTGGCTTATCCCCCAATTTTTGCACCATCCTTCAGAGAAATAACAGCCTGTTATGAAATGCTCAAAACCTAGCTCACAACTTGATTTATGAGCTGCTAATACATAAAAATAATTGAGTTTACCAACTTAATGCTTCTAAATTTCAGAGTATAGTATACCTAGGTAAAAAGACAGCTCAAGCAGGAGGGTATAATAAATTGTGGTAGAGACAAACTTTCTAGAAATGAAAAAGCTTTTCTGAAAAAAAAATCTGTATTTGCAAATATCAAAGAGACAGAGGCTTTTTTTTTTCTATTGGTGCCTACCGTCTATAATGCATGGTGTAAAATATAACCCTTTTCTCTCTGGTCACTCTGTTTTTTTCTTTACAGGTTCAGATTTTCAGAATTTGATTAAGGAAAAAGCAGTTAAAGGTTGATAGCACTGCCTCCACGCTGATGGTCAGGAGAGGGTTGTGTGAAAACTCTCTTCTCCAGCAGCTGGAATCTGAAGGACTCAGTTTATGTTATTAAGTATTAATTAAAAACCAGAGACAAACAAAAAAAAAAAAAGAAAAAAAAAAAAACAAAAAACAAAGTGAGGGTCTTTACCCATACTTTAATATAATAAAAATACCTGTAGAGCCTTAAAAAAAAAAAAAAAAACCCAGAGAACACATGTATTTCTTTTGAAAATAAAACCATCTAATAGTTTTCCATAACAAATGGTAGTATGTAAAGAATACAAGATTAAAAATATCCCTAATGTTCTTGCCTGGGACAGGATCTCTGATGCTGAACAATCCAGTCATCAGTATTTATTTATTTATTAACATATATTAATTGTAGAAATTGGTAGGTTTTACTGTGACATTTCCATATGTGCATGTATTGTTCATAGATCATGTCCATCTTCCCTTCTGCCTTCTCCTCACCTCCTCCGTTTCCCTCCTTCCCTGACCTCCTTCCTAATCCCTAGTAGTCTAGTCGTTGTGTTTAGACAGGAAGGAGTGAACTTTTCCCAAAGATTACAGGAAGTTGAACTTGAACCCTTCCTTAGTATGCCCCGCTTGCCTCTTACTCCTTCCCTAAATGTTTCTAGCATTATGAGTTTGGTTTCTAATCTTATTTTGCTGTGCAAGCTGCAAAAATGTCAGGTTTTTCTGACTATTCCTCTGCCTCCTGATTACCCTTTTAAGCAATGCTGATTGCAGGAAATTGCTGTGGTGCAAGGCGGGTGTCACAACATGCAGTGATTAAAACCCGCATGTGTCATTCACTGCCTGATTGAAGTAATCATATAGAGGGAAAAAGCAGATGAAAAACCTGCTAAATGTGCAGAGGGGGGCTGTTTCTCATTTAGATTTAAGGATTTTGAGTTAAAGACTAAAATCTAGTGTGAGTGAGGCTTGTGTTTTCAGTCATTTTGCTTCATTCTGAATCCTTCAAGCTTCGGAGACCCAGAGTCTGGCTCTCAACATGATCCAAAGAAACCAAATTTGTTGCTTCTTGTGACACACATAGTTACTCTGTGTACAGGACCATAAAATAGTGATTGAACATATCAGGGGAAAGATGCTAGAATGTAAATGCATCAAATAGTTGAGAATAAGATGGGAGAGGCCTGAATAGCTCAGACCAAGTTTCTTTTATTACTCTTTTGATCTGCAGTGCTAAGAGAATAAATTCAAGTGGCATTTTAATGATTTTTAACTCCTTGTGGCTCTGTTCCCAAGCCACTTAAATTATTTGGTGGTTCTGACAAAATATTAGTCTCATTTGGGCATGGTATTTTGGGCTTGATGTAGTAAATTTCTGTCTCAGTCCATTTGTGCTGCCTTAACAAAGAGGTTGGTAATTTATAAAGAACAAAAATGTATTCCTCACAGTTCTGGAGGCTGGGAGTCCAACATCACAGCTCTCTGGCAGGTTTGATGTGAGGGCTGGGTCTCTGCTTCCAAGTTGGTGCCTCATTGCTGCATCCTCTGGAAGGGAGGCACTCTTTATCCTCATGTGGTGAAAGAGAAGATAGGTAAATTTTTTTTTTTCTTTTTTGGAACCAGGGATTGAACTCAGGGACACTTGGCCACTGAGCCACATCCCCAGCCCTATTTTGTATTTTATTTAGAGACAGGGTCTCACTGAGTTGCTAAGGGCCTCACTAAGTTGCTGAGGCTGGCTTTGAACTCACGATCCTCCTGTCTCAGCCTCCCTAGTCGCTTGGATTACAGGCGTGCGCCACCACGCCGGCCTAGATAAATTTTTTATAGATAGACATGAACAGCTAAATATTGAAAACTTGACTTCTGTCTAAAGCATCATGACCAATCCATTTCTCTTCCCGTATTCTGATTTTGTGCCACTGTATGTGACTGAGCATAGAAAGAGTAGACTTAGGGACTCTTGGTCATTTGAGGCATTGGATCCTGAACATTACTTGAACAAAGAACATTGTGAGTCAGATACAATAATAGGTATTGAAAACATCCATTAATGATTTCTTACCTTTTTCTCTCCCTTAGGTACAGAACCCTGGTATTTCTATTTAATTAATGGATTTCTGAATTTTAATGTAGCCTTTGCTTTGGCTCTTCTGGTCTTGCCACTGACTTCACTTATGGAATACCTGCTGCAGAGATTTCATGGTGAGTTGGCATAAGAGATGGAAGGTTTGGGGGCAGGGGAGGAAAGAGCAAGAAACATGGTGTACCAGTAAGTGAAAAAGAATTCTGCTCATTTTATTCTCCATTTTCTTTCTATGGAAATGGTTGGCTTATGGGATTTGTAGATTGTGTGACCCTACCGAAGATTTAATTAGTTGTTTCAAATTAGACTAGAGGAAGAACTTTATATCCCTTTAAATGACAAAGTCAATATAATTTACACAGTCCCAAAGGAAGCAAAAACATTTATAAATCTCAACAAGTCTGTTTGAATTTTCTGTCTTGTCCACCTGTGTGTTAACAGGGTAGATTGCTTACTATATAATCTGTGCTAGAGAAATTATTTCAACCAAAAATTTGAAAATTGAACCACGTAGGGATTCCCCGAATTTGAGGCTGAAGTCAGAGAATCTTTGGACTTCCTAAGAAGCATGATGCTTCTCTTGGTTCCATTTTGCTTCTGTGTTTGCCTTACTGTGAAAGGTTTGGTGTGTCATTTATTTTGCTTGCAATGATTCTGTACTGCACAGCTGGTGTTTTCTCAAGTTGTCATGGCTCTGGATATTTGGTGCCTAGTTTCTTTTATGGAAGACAGATTTGAGCAGAAATTCATATGAACTTAGAAAGATTTAATTTCACACTTTTTAGTCTTATTTGGATGTCATATGATTGATTCCTCCTCATCCCACCCCTTGCTTTTCTACTGTTAATGGTTTATAGAGAGTTCACTGTGTTATAAGATTAGAAGATGCAAGCAGCCTTCAGCGTCACTTTGTTTGGTTTTAACATAACCACATTGCCATTATTCTAACAAGATAATTCTAACAACATAATCCCCTAATGTCATCTAATACCCAGATGATATTCAGATTTCCTAGATATTCAGATTTCCTAGAAAAATAGATTTTTTACTGCTTGTTTAAAGCAGAATGTAAACAAAGGTCACATACTGAATTTTTTTTTTTAAGCGTTTCCTGAAATGTCCCATCTCACTTTTTTCTCCTAAATATTTCCTTTTATTTATTTATTTTTTGAAATTGAACCCAGGGGTACTTTACCACTGAGCCACACCACCCACCCCCAGCCCTTTTTAGTTTGAGACAGGGTCTCTTCAAGTTGCTTAGGGCCTTGCTAGATTGCTGAGGCTGGCCTTGAATTTATAGTCCTCCTGCCTCAACCTACTTTGTCACTGGGATTATAGTGTCTGGCTCTCCCAAAGATTTCTTTTTTTTTTGGAACCGGGGATCGAACCCAGGTGCACTTGGCCACTGAGCCTGATCCCCAGCCCTATTTTGTATTTTATTTAGAGATAGGGTCTCACTGAGTTGCTCAGGACCTCGCTAAGTTGCTGAGGCTGGCTTTGAACTCACGATCCTCCTGCCCCAGCCTCCCGAGTTGCTGGGATTACAGGCCTGCGCCACCGTGCCCAGCTTCCCAAAGATTTCTTAAAGAAGCAGATCTTTTCATCTTGTATTAAGTGTCCCACATTTTAGATTCAGATGTTTGTTCCCTTGAGGTAACTTGTTTCTCTATCTCTATCCCTTGTATTTCCTAAGTATCACTTTTCCCTTTTTTTTTTTTTAAGTAACTTTCTGACTATAAAAATAATTTATGCTTGTGGAAAAATTGGAAAGATTTGTGATGTGAATTTAAAAACAGGCTATTAAGCTGTTCTCTATAGTATGAATCAAATTTTGATTTAAAAATGTTTGTAATGTGAATCAATATGCAGTCAGAAAAAAGAAAAAAGAGAAAAAATGTTTGTAATGTACATGTGTCCACCTTGTAAAAAAATGAGTGCTTTCTGACTTGTCTTTATACTTTTATATGTATTTTACAATAGAAACAATTCTTTTCTTTTTTTGGTACTGGGGATTGAACCCAGGGGTATTTTACCACTGAGCCATATCCTTAGCCCTTTTTTTTTTTTTTTTAAATTTTGAGACAGCATCTCACTACGTTGCTTAGGGCCTCACTAGTTTGCTGAGGCTGGCCTTGAACTTGCAGTCCTCCTGCCTCAGCCTCCAGAGTTGCTGGGATTATAAGTGTGTTATATTGTGCCTGGAAAAAAATTAAAAAATACAAAGAACCAGCAAAGAAATTACCCACGATCCTACCATATACCACTGTAGTTAGTGATTTTGTGTATTTTATATAGAACATTTCAAATCTTTTGATCATATTTTAAAAAATTAAATGTTAGGTTTGAAAGGTACAAAAGAGAAAAATCCTATAGAAAAGTTTATTTTCTTATAAGTAAAAAAATATCAATTTACAATACACTGCAACGGTATCAATCTCAAAGTAAATCTCATGATAAAATCTTAGAGTGAAAGGTTTGTAAAATAAGCTTGCTAATGAAGTTCAAAAATGTTTTTCCCTAAAGAATTGTGCAGAGATACAGATGACCTAGATAGCTATATTAGTCATTGCTGATATTGGTCCTGGGCTGTAATCTAAACTTGCTCACTGTAGACATGGTGGACACCAGGGGGCGCTGTCTACCTACCCTTTGCCAGCATTTTGTATGCACATTTATCTAATACAAACACAGTAGGAGATGCCTTCACGGTGGGTTGCAGGTTTATTACTCAGTGCTCATGTACCTAACCACAGGAACTTTCTAGCAGGTGCTTGGATATTAGTGATCATTACATTCCTTTAATTCTTGCACATGCTTTGAGTTCATTTTGTTTCTAATTTTGAGATTCAGAATGGTTGGGTATTATAGAAGAGGAGTGAAAATCAGTGAACTTTTTTTAAGAGTGTTTTCATGTTTCCCTTAAACAGCTGTCATTTGTGGCTTGATGAAAAGGTTTGAAAATCCAACTGTTTTGCTTTCTTTTGATTTAGGTCTGCTTGAACAATTAGACAACTGGTGTATAGATAAAGAGAAGCAATGTTTAAACATAGTACAGGAACTAAAACTCAAGAAATGGTTTTATGTTAGGCTTTTGGTTAATCTCAGGAATGATTAATCTTCAGTCTTAATGGTGGGACTTGTTAGAGGGAAAAGGTTTTTTTTCTTCACCTAGTATGGAATTTATTGAGTTGTATTACCCATTAATCTGATTTTTATTTTGTTCTGGTCAAACCCAGTATTGTATCTCCATTTATTTATTTATTTATTTATTTATTTATTTATTTTATTTTATTTTTTTGTGGTGCTGGGGATTGAACCCAGGGCCTTGTGCTTATGAGGCAGGCACTCCACCAATTGAGCTATATCCCCAGCCCATGTATCTCCCTTTAAATTTTAGATTTTCTTGGAAAAGTAAGGAGTGTATTCTTTTTATTTGATGTGTTTGGAGAAAGTGTGAATATACTCGCTGAAACATTTTTATGGTGTGCCCTAGGACATACTTCCAAATTTAAGATCAAGAGAACATTGAAACTGAATATGTTATTTTATTCTAATATGATGAAAGGTGAATGTTTTTCTGTGTCTTGCAGTTCAGAATTTAGGCCACCCATACTGGCTTACCTTGGCTCCAATGTACATTTGGTTTATAATTTTCTTCATCCAGCCTCACAAAGAGGAGAGATTCCTTTTCCCTGTATATCCACTTATATGTCTCTGTGGCGCTGTGGCTCTTTCTGCACTTCAGGTAAGTTTAAGGGAAAAACGTATCTGCCTCGTTTTGTTTCACTTATTAAATCATTGCTCACAAAACTTAAGAGCAAATTATAGAGTACATCCATCTAAGATATTTTACCCATAACATTAAAACTAACACGGATCATATTATCAAAGACTTATGTGTTGATAAAGCTGTTTATCATACTCTGTTTGCTGATTAAATATTTGCATTATTAATTTGTGTTGTAATTTGTCTTTATTGTCAACAAGAATCCAATTGCTAATAAAGATGCATTTTTAAGTCACATAATCATGGCATGTGAGCAGAGCTAATAAATGTCTGCTCTTAGCTGATAGATTGCACTGAAACTTGCTCAGGACTTTGGGATTACATCAGACAGTTATCTAATCCTACTTTAAAACCTGTCCAGTTCAATACCCTGGCAGAGCTAAGCTTAACTTTGAGTATCTCTGTATTTATGGCCTTAGCAGCCTCTGCATACTTTCTTATCCTCTGCTGTCATTTTCAATTGGCAGGAAAAAAATAGATGATAGGTTTTATTCTTAACAGATCTATTAAGATATAAAATTTGGAAACCATAGAGTTCACCTATGTAAGGTGTATAATTTCAGTGGTTTTTAACATATTCACAGATACATGCAATCATTACCACAGTCAATTTTAGAACATTTTCATCATTTCAACACTCTACTCTTCAGCTATCATTCCTTCCACCTGCTTTTCCATATCTCCTCATCTATAAGTAACTAGTAAACTATTTTCTTTGTATCTTTGCCTATTTTGGGCATTTCTTATAAATAGAATACTAAAATATGTGACATTTCTTTTACTTAGCATGTTTTTAAGGTTTATCCATGTTAGAATGATAGTTTAAAATTATTTTAATCATGAAAGTAATTGAATTTCATTTCAAATAATTTAGAAAGTAGTGAAAATACTTTTAACAAAAACACTTTCTGGCATTGACTTATTATAATTGTAATAATAAGTGTGCATATAACTTTATATCCTTTTTAACTTGATATTATGTCATAATATTTTCTGGTTTGCCATTTCTTTTTTGGGGGGGTTTTGCCATTTCTATACCTATTATTTAAATAGCAGTATAATGTTTAATTGATTTGGGTATAATATATAATGATTGGATATAATATATATAACATTGAATTGGTAATATATAGTACAATGATCAGATAATTCATGTTAGTATTTGGGTTACCCATTTATTTAGTATTTTAAGTATTACTAGAATAAATATTTTCATTTAGTTATTTAAGTATTTTCATTCAGGCGTTTGAATTGCTTCCTTAGGACAGACTTCTATAGGACAGACTTCTAGCTCCTGCCCCATTTTTTTTTTTTTTAGTGGTGCTGGGACACAAACCCAGGGACTGACACTTGCTAGGCAAGTTGCTTTACCACTGAGCCACACTCCCAGCTTTTCCCTAAAATATTAATATAATTATTTATAATATAAAAGTGTTATCCATAATTATGGCATTTGTTATATAAAACTTTTTTCCAAAAGTAGGTACTATCTAGGAAGGAAGGGAGAAAAGAAAGAAATCTGAGGAGAAGGTACTTAAAGATAGCAGATGGGCTAGGAATATAGCTCAGAGGTAAAGTACATGCTTAGCATGTGGGAGGCCCTGGATTTGACCCCCAGCATTACATACACACAAAAAGAGCAGGATTCATACATGCATGTGTACATGTTATAATAACCATCTAGTTTATAAAGTTGTTAAGCAATAATTAACAGCATGTTCCTAGTGTTCTATGAGAGGAATTCCTTTTTCTTTTAGTTTGGTCATGAGACATTTTGTTGATATTAACATCTTTGATGAGAACTTGAAGGTAAGGAAAATAAAGATAAATTCTCATATTAGAACAGATTGAGGGGCTTGGGATATAGCTCAGTTGGTTGAGTGCTTGCCTGGCACACACAGGGCCCTGGATTCAATCCCCAGCACCATCAAAAATAAAACAAAAAATGAACAACAACAAAAAAACCATATTGAAGCCAGGCACAATGGCACACACCTGTAATCCCAGAGGCTAGATAGGAAGATTGCGAGTTCAAAGCCAGCCTCAGCAATTTATCGAGGTCTTAAGCAACTCAGTGAGACCCTAAATAAAATACAAAATAGGGCTGGGGATGTGGCTCAGTGGTTGAGTCCCCCTGAATTCAATATCTGGTACCCCAAAACAAAACAAAACAAAAAACCAGATTGAAATACTTCATATATCAAGGAAAACTACCAAAAACGCATTTAAAAATATTTTAAAATAAGTTTTAGGACTTTTTTAAAATTTTTTATTTTGAGACGTGGTTTTGCTAAGTTGCTTAGAGCTTACTAAGTTCTGAGGCTGGCTTTGAACTTGCAATCCTCCTGCCTCAGCCTCCCAAGCCAGTAGGATTACAGACATGTACCACCACTAGGACTTTAAGCATAAACAAAATATCTAAATTTTCTTGCAAAGCTAGTGAGAGTACTGGCAAACCAGGTAGGCTGACCCCCAGATGGTATTAGAGGAGTTGGCTTTGATCATTGTATTTGAAGTGGATTCCTAAGTGCATCTGCTCAGACTCAGTTTCTGCTTCTGCATTCTTGACTTTTCTGTGGTATTTCATGATTATGTATATTCTGCAAGGTGTATCTTCTTTTATCAAAAGCAGTTTTCTTTCCTTCTAGAAATGTTACCACTTTGTGTTTCAACGATACCGCCTGGAGCACTATACTGTGACATCAAATTGGCTGGCCTTAGGAACCGTCTTCCTCTTTGGACTTTTATCATTTTCCCGCTCTGTGGCACTATTCAGAGGTAGATGTGCTATGTGTATTTTAACCCACACTCACAAGGTTCTTCACCTTAGGTTTCCCTTCATGTAGGCTTGTTCAATACATATTTGGCTTGTGCTAGGAAGACGTCTTTCTTGAAGGGGAAGCATATAGAATTAATAATGAATAGGATGTGATTTCTGTACCTCATGATTGAAAATGAGATTGAGAATTCCTTTTGGTATGATTAACTACACTTTTTTTTCTCTGTTCTCATCGATTTCCCCCATTTTAATGGTTGCTGATGAATTAAGGAAGCTTAAACTTAATTTTTTGCTAAATTCTCATGATTATATTTTCTTACAGTCATTTTTGGGATCCAGAATATGAAAGTACACTGAAAGAACAAGAAGTTTAGGCTATGGAGAAGGGCAAGAAAGCCCTTATATTTGGCAAAATGGGGTTTCTGCTGCCACTACCTCCCCACTAGATAGACATTTCATATGTGTAAGGCAGGCTCCCTATAAGGCCCTTCACACTTCTTAAATTTTATGTTGATTACAGTGGGATATTAACGTGTATTATAATTACATGTCAGAAACTCATCTTATTCATCTTTGACTTTTATTGACTGTTCTTTCTTCCAGGATACCATGGGCCCCTTGATTTGTATCCAGAATTTTACCGAATTGCTACAGACCCAACCATCCACACAGTCCCAGAAGGCAGACCTGTGAATGTCTGTGTGGGAAAAGAGTGGTATCGATTTCCCAGCAGCTTCCTTCTGCCTGAAAAGTAAGTTGTCCTTTAATTCCCAGAGTTTAAAATAAAATAGCAGTTTTATGGCAGGGACTTCTTAATTTTTGTTTTGCTTGGAAATTTTTACAGAAAGTTACTGAATCTATCTCTGGTTGCTGTGAAATCTGCACTGCATACCCATCTCCTGTGTTCATTAGACTGGGTGCCATGTGTGGGTGTGCACCCTCCCCTGCCTGTAACCACACTGTCTGAGAACTTCTGAAAATGTTTTGGGCTCTAGGCTTCTGCTAACAACTCTTGCTGAAAATTCCTGTTTATAATTCTGTAATTATTTGATATTATTCTACTTCCTGAAGTGGTCTAGAAACTCTAGCTAAAAAAAGTGTTTTTAGAGAAGAATTTTTTTTTTCCCATCCAACAATAAATTTTTGACCAATATATCATCACTGGGGAAAGCTATTATTGAGACATCATACCAGCTTCCTTTACCCTGTCATTAGATTTGGTAGCATATGCCCTGGAGTTCCTTAAATATATATATTTTTAATTTGTCCTATTTATGTAAAAGGGAAGTCTGGTTAAGATGAATCATATTGTTTCATTTAAGACTGGCTTCAGTAACTTAGCTTTACCTGGTGGTAGTATCTTGTGCTTAATAAAAATCCTGTAGCAAATTAAAACTTGTTTTTCAAGGGTTGACTTTGGCCTTTGCTGTTTACCTTTGAAATAGTTTCATAGCTGAAGATACTTTTAAGGATTATTCAGTAACAAAGTGCTGCTCCCTTGCAATGTGTTCTTAGTGCCAATATTACATTTCATCTTTTTCATTATATCTGATGAATTTGCTTTAATTTTAAATAAGTCCTTTTGATCACATGGTAATTGGCAATAAACTTTGACATTTCTCTGAGTGTTTCATGGTATGACCATCTGGTTGCAAATTTCACTTCTGAGACTTGATGAAATGGGTTAAGAGACCTCTCGCCACAGATTTCTCAATGATTTTTGGATTGAATTGTGACCTCTGCCTCTATGCTCCCTGGTTGAGGTTTTAGCAGAAAGTTTTTTTCTTCAAATGAAATGTCTTTCACATGATTTTTTGTTTGTTTCAAGTACATTTAGCAATATGATCCCCTTGTGTTTTTCTTATTCTCCTTATTTGTGTTTCTTACAGTTGGCAGCTTCAGTTCATTCCATCGGAGTTCAGAGGTCAGCTACCAAAACCTTTTGCAGAAGGACCACTGGCTACTCGGGTTGTTTCTACTGACATGAATGACCAGAACCTAGAAGAGCCATCCAGATACGTAAGGACTACATTCTCTTTTTTTTTTTTTTTGTGGTGCTGGGGATTGAACCCAGGGCCTTGTGCTTGACAGGCAAGCACTCTACCAACTGAACTATATCCCCAGATTGTATGTTCTCTTCTTTTTTTTTTTGGGAACGGAGGATTGAACTCAGGTGCACTTGGCCACTGAGCCACTTCCCCAGCCCTATTTTGTATTTTATGAAGAGACAGGGTCTCACTGAATTGCTTAGTGCCTTGCCTGTGCTGAGGCTGGCTTTGAACCCGAGATCCTCCTGCCTCAGCCCCCCCAACCGCTGGGATTACAGGCATGCATCACAATGCCCGGCTTGTTCTCTTCTTTGAAAAGAATTCTACCCCTAAAATATCTTGGCATGTATATTAGAACATTGATAAAATGAGAATTTCTTAGAAAGTGATTACTATAGAATGAGGGATATAATAACCTTTGTTGAGAAAGATCAAACAGTATCACTTTTATTTTCAAATTACCTCTTATATTTTATATAAAACAGAATTCAGTACTTCTAAGCTTTCTGGTGGGCTGGAAATTTTCTTATGGAAGAATCTGAACTATTATTCTGAAACTATTATTTTGAAACTTGTATGATTCCTTGGCCTATTAAAATACTTGGTGGGGAACTTTCAAGTTATCAGGTTACCCTTGACCTAGCTATGACTATATTCTGGTTTTAGCACATGAATAATCAGGAAGACTATTTCCATAGTAAGTGCCATGGAGCAATCTCTATCAGTGCCATGATCTTCTGCCTATTTGACTTTATACACTCTGAGATCCCATGTGAATTTTATTTCAGTTCCTTTGAAAGATGACACTTTTGACATTTGATACCTGTAAGATCTTTGATGGTGAAAAGGTGAGAGCAGTAAAATTTATGCTCCTCCTGGTTTACAGAGGCAATAAAATTTTATAAAATTATTGGAGAGCACATTTTTTGGCAACTTGTTAAAGAAATATTTAATAGTTTACATGTCAAATATATTTAATTTAGTTTTTTTTAAATGTCATGTTCTTAAAATATAAAGTCGTGAGAGTTCTATTTCTCTTCTAAAGTATAGTGGTAGCCACATATGGCCATTGTCTCCGGTTGTTGCTGATTAGACTTCCATGGAGACCCTTAGGGTTTGTGAATGAGAGTTTTACCGTATGGACCTTAGCTATAGGTTGTGTAAATGTGCATTCTTAAACATATCTGTGGTCTGGATCCCTGAGAAGGTAAGATATCCATTCCTACTATTTTTTTTTTTGCGGTGCGGGGGATTGAACCCACAGCCTAGTGCTTGCAAGGCAAGCACTCTACCAACTGAGCTATATCCCTAGGCCCCTACTATTCTTTTAAAGACTCTTATTCCTGTTAAAATGAAAATATCCTTTGTCAGATGTGGTGGTGCATACCTGTAATCTCAGCTGCTGGTGAGGCAGAGGCAGGAGGATCATGAATTCAAGGCCAGAGTGGGTAATTTAGTGTGATCCTGTCTCAAAAATATAAAGAAGTAGGGATATAGCTCAGTGGTAGAGCACTTGCCTAGCATGTGGAAGGCCCTGGATTCAATCCTCAGTACCTCAGTACTGGGGGAAAAAAAAAAAAGAAGAAAGAAAGAAAGAAAGAAAGGAAAAGAAAGAAAAGAAAATACCCTTTGTTAGGGTAAATTGTTGCAGTCATTTTTATTTTAGCTGCAGTTACTCTCCTGAGAGCAGGCTTTGATGTACAGGGGATCACCACAGGGACACTAGAAAATCAAAAAGACAGGAGTATACACCATGAGGGGGAGACAATTTGAATCTAGAGTGATGTTATCAGAGACTTTTTTAGGAAGAGGTAACATGGAGAGGTAAATAAAGAACATGAACTTTGGATTCAAATAGGCCTAGGTTTAAATCGCAGTGTTATTGTTTACCTTGATGACCTTGGGCAAATTGGTTAACTTCTCTGTTTAACTGCTTTGTTTCTATCTGTAAAATGGGAATAATGATACCTACTTTGGAATTATTACGAGATTTGATATTACACCTCTGTCATATTTAGCAAAAGATTCTTCCCATGGATGTTCTTAATATAATATCCTTAAGGGGATATGTACTCTGCCTAAATCTCTCTTCATCCAGCTGTAATTGTTTCCCAACCTGGTTTTATTCCAGTCCATCCAGACTCATCATTCATTGTCTTTTCTGCCCTAATGTTTTTGCTTCTATTAGTGACCCTGCTTGAGATACCCAAGAAGCCTACTATTTAAGTCTGTATTGAGTAGTCTTTCATTTAAGGACCTTAAATATTTTTCTGTAAGTTCATTTAGCCTTTTAATTTCATTATTTTATTATGTACGTATTCCTAATATGTCAATCATATCTTTCCTCATCAGATTTGTGAATGCTAAGAAGGGATTGACTATATCTTATTTCTTTTGTATTCTCCTCAGCATCCAGGAAAGTGCTGTGTGCCTAATGGTTAGCCTTTAGAGTTAGTCTTCCCTTATCTGCAAGACCTCCAAGAGATTCCCAAAACCAATGGATAGTACCAAACCTTAGGCCTGTTATGTTTTTTTCCAGTATGTGCATACCTATGGTAAAGTCTAATTTGTAAATTTGGCACAATAAGAGATTAACAATAATTAATGATAAAACAATTCTAATAATACACTGTGATAAAAATTATGTGAATGTGGTCTCTTTCTCAAAGTGTCTTATTGTACTAAAGAGCTTAGCATCCTCAGCATATTTTTTTCTTTCTTAAAAATTTGAGAAAATTTGAGAATTTTTACCTCTTCAGTTAAAGAGAGTACTTTAGGGCTCTCTTGGGCACACCCAACTTGTCAGCATTACTACTTTTGTGCTTGGGACCATTATTAAGTAAAATAAGAGTCACTTGAACAACAGAATTCCTGTGTTATGATAGTGGATCTGATAACTGAGATGGCTGCTAAGTGACAGGTAGCTCAAACAACATAGATTTGCTGGACAGTATGAGATTTCACCATACTTCTCAGAATGGTGTGCAATTTAAAACCTATAAATTGTTTATTTTTTTAATTTTCCATTTAACATTTTCAGACCATGGTTGACTAAGGGTAACTGAAACCATGAGAAGAGCAACCTCGGATAAGGGGAACTACTATACATGTTTTCTTAGTAGAGAACGAACCTTCATCATTGTTGGGCTAAGGAGGTTGAGAGAAAGCTGGTTAGAAAATCTACAGTGACCTTTTACAATGTATCTTAGGCTTTGGACACTGATTAGATCTGGTTAGATCATCTTCCCATATTTTCTGCAACCAGATATTATGAAATTTGGTTAAGTGACTGTGTATTAGGTTTATCCCAAAGGTGGAGATTTTTCAGAATGCCAGTAGGAGTCACCATAATGCCAGTTGATAACAGAAGGAACAAGCAAGTCCTCATCTGCTGGGCATTTAGTCTCTGTTCTTGTGCTTGTCCGTATTCCTGTAGCTCAGAGTTTTCTGGCCGAGTTCCCTCTGTTCTGCCTGGCAGGGAAAGTGCCCTCCAAATCCAGTCCACTCACCTTTGGCCCTTTGTAAAGCAGCAGGGATATTTGATGACTTACTACTAATTCCAAATGAACTGTTATCAAGTTCATTTGGAACTCATCAACCTCTTTTAGCTATTTAAAAAAATTTTGTTTTCCTCTGAAAATAAAAGTGATAAACATTAATTGTATGAAATAATGAAAACTATGGACAAGCAAAAAATAATCTGTCATCTCATTACCTAAGTGTTAAACCACTGTTGGCATTTTGATGGTTTTTGTTTTTTCTTTCACTTTTTTCTTTTTGCATAGATATGTACATTTGTATGCAAACAGAAATTTCAATAATTTTTAACAATTTTACTCTGTGTAATTCTTTAAGAAATGATGCCAGAATTATGGCTGTAATGCCCAAATCTTTGCTGTGCTACAATCATGTTTGTTACTTTGTATCAGCCCTAGTTGTAAGTCCAGGTTCATTCAAGAAGGCATAAAATTCTATTCTCTAACATATCTGAGTATCTTAACTAGCAGCATTATTTTTACCTGCCCTTTGGCTCTCAGTGATCAGTTTTTGCCAGCTCATAGTTCAGGCTTAGTGGTTCAGTCTGTCCTGTTTCTTTTCTGCATGGAAATGAGGAAAGATGTATGACCTCCTTCATTTTACTATACTCCTAAACACGAGTTTGTCAAAAATCAGGAGTGAGTGTTTGTAAAGGTTCTGTGGTTTCTATTGTTCTGTTAAAACTGTATTGCAGAACTCATTTTTTTCTGCATATATACTTTCATGGTAGAAATTGAATAGTTGTCAAACATCCCATTATTGAACAGTGAACATTTGTAATAGTTCATGTTAAGATTTTCCATTAGAATCAAGGTCCAAATTTGTTTCATTTTATTTTTAAAAATTTTTGTGGTGTAGGACTGGGGCTGTAGCTTAGTGGTAGAGTGCTTGCCTAGCATGTGTGAGGCACTGGGTTCCATCCTTAGCACCATATAGGAATGAGCAAATAAAATAAAGGTATGCTATCCATCTATAACAACAAAAAATAAAAATTAAAAAAAAATTTTTGTGATGCTGAGGGTTAAACCTAGGGCTTCATACATGCTAGACAAGCACACTACTCTTGAGCTACATTCCCAACCCCCTCAAGATCTGAATTTAGAAGATAACATTCAGTATCATCTCTCTAGTTCTTGATAAATTTAAATTTTTGTTACTAGTTAAGGTAAATGATATTTTTCTGACTCCGAGTCTGCTATTGGATTTGGGAGTTATCTAGTCAATAAATAAATCTCTGGAAGAAAACACCTGTTCAGGAGGGAGTTTACAGAGAAAGACTTGAACATTAAGTGGACTTGCCTATATATATTATCTTTGAAAACTATAGATTGATCATTGATTAATTTTTTTCCAAACATCAGTATAGTCTTTTATGTTGCAGTGATATAAAATAGCTAAAAGTCATTGTGTGGTAAAATCCACAAGACTAATGGGGAAATGGGGTTAGGGACACAATATTTGAAAACTGAGTGACACATTTTAAAAAAGAGGAGCCTGGTGCAATGGTGCAGGTGTGTAATCCCAGCAGCTCAGGAGGCTGAGGCAGGAGGATCACAAGTTCAAGGCCAGCCTCATCAATTTAGCAAGGCCCTAGGCAACTTAGTGAGACCCTATCTCTAAATAAAATATAAAATAAGAAGGGGTGGGTGTGTGACTCAGTGGTTAAGTGCCCTTGGGTTCAATTCCTGGTACCAAAAAAAAGAATGAGTAAAGGAGTCAGGCACAGTGGTGCACCCCTGTAATCCCAGTGACTCAGGCGGCTGAAGCAGAAGGACACAAGTTCAAGGTGAGCCTCAGCAACTTAATGAGACCTTGTCTCAAAATAAAAAATAAAAAAGGTTGGGGATGGGACTGGGGTGTGGCTCAGTGGTAGAGCGCTTGCCTTGCACGTGTGAGGCACTGGGTTCAATGCTCAGGACCACATAAAAATAAAATAAAGGTATTGCATCTCTCTACAACTAAGAAAGAATGACTGGGGATGTAGTTTGGTGGTAAAGCACCCCTAGTTTCAATCCCCAGTACCCACTTTCCCTGAAAAAAAGAGAATAGGAACCTAGTAAAAATGTAGCACAGTTTTATATATGTTAAATGGTTAAAAGTTCATAAAGATTATAATATGGTAGTTTACTTTGTAAATGTTTGGCATTTGTGGGTTGGTGTTAGAAGAGTTGCATCTTGTGAAGTAGTGGAAGGATTATCTGAAATTTGACAAGAGAGTGTTAGTGACATAAGTTGATTGGTGAGTGTGATGTGGGGAACTGAAGAGGGTATAGATATTTGTGTGCTTTATGCACTTTTTATATTCCTGCGTGGATTGGTTCAGCTGAGCACAGTTTTCTGCATTCACCTAGCATTTCTTGTAGATGAAACAACACATAACCAAATGGAAAAGTTGAATTATGCTCAAAATATTCCCTAATATATCTGTTGTGTTAGAACAAATTTGTGTTTTCAAAATAAGTATTAACACAAAACTATTCAGTCAAAGCTTTCTTTATTCTTTATCCCTGCTTTTCCCAGTTACCATTTGGAACAATTATGGATTTGGAAGGGAAACTAAGGTAGCAAATGTTTGATTGCCTTCATTTTATGGGTCAAAGAACTCAGGTCCAGGGAAATTGGAACTTGACAAAGGTTAGTCTTGTGATATGAAGCTTTGTTTCAGGATTCCCCAATATTCTTTTCTTTCCCAGGACTGGGGATTGAACCCATGGGTGCTCTACCATTGAGTTATATCCCCAGCCCTTATCTTTTTTTTTTTTTTTTTTTTGAGAAAGAAGGGTCTTTCTAAGTTACCAGGGCTAGCCACAAACTTGTGATCCTTAAATTCCTGGTGGATTTCTTTCACCTCCCAAATTTCTGCAATTGTAGGCAGGCATTATGGCATCCAACTCCACTTTAGATTATTTGACCTTCTGGAATTTCATGTAAATGGAATCACAAATGTATGCAGTCTTTTGTGTCTAGCCATTTTTTCCTCCACATTTTACCCCAGTACTTGGGGATTGAACCCAGGATCTCACATATGCTAGGCAAGTGGTCAACTCCTGGAGCTATATTCCCAGCCCGGTTTTTATTTTTTATTTTGAGACAGGATCTCATCAAGTTGCTCAGTCTGCCCTTGAACTTGTGATCATCCTGCCTCAGCCTCCCAAGTTGCTGAGATTATAGGTGTGCACCTCTGTACCTGGCACCTGAATATTCTTTTTATACCTCTTCTTGCTTCCATGTGTTATCACATGATGGTTAATCATTCTTTGATGTAACAAGGTTGAATACACATAAGTAGCATTACTTTTTTCGAAGTCACTTTTCAGGGCTGGGATTGTGGCTCAGTGGTAGAGTGCTTGCCTGGCACGTGTGAGGCACTGGGTTCAATTCTCAGCACCATGTAAAAATAAACAAACAAATAAGGTAAAGGTGTTGTGTCCATCTACAACTAAAAAAAAAGTCAATTTCCATTTCTAGAGCTGTTTTATTTGTGCCAGATACTTTCTTTCTTTTTTTTTTTTTTTAGTTGTAGATGGACACAATATCTTCATTTTATTTTTTTGTGGTGCTGAGGATTGAACCCAGGGCCTCAAGTGTGCTAGGTGAGCACTCTATCACTGAGCCACAACACCAGCCCTGAGCCAGGAACTTTCAATAGTAAATATTGTATTTATCAAGAAATAAAAATTATTTGGGTATCCCCCTTCGTCTTTTTTCTCTTTTTCTTTCTCAGTTCATCCTTTCTCTTTCCCTTATTAGAGAAAAAAATAAACCCTATTGGTCTCTTTTCTAATTGTTACCAGTCTTGGCTATCAGAGCAAGCAGATTCAAATGCTATCATGGATACAATGTGATCAAATTGGAATCCACCAAGAATTTAAGTAGAATTTTTCAAAAAACTTGTTTCCTGTTAATCCCCTAGTTTTCATTATGTTGGCATTGAGGAAAATTAGTTGATGTTTTCATGATCTATAGGGATTGAATGACCAAAAATTTTTTATCTGTAAGTTTTCATTTTTGTAATGCAGTAATATTTTTCTTGTGAGTGTAAAGATTCAGTCAACAAATGCATACTTAGCAAGGCTATATGTGGGACAAGAAAACTATAAGACAGTTTGTGCCTCTGGATGGCAACTGTGTTTTTTGAATTTAGCTGGAGCATATCTAAAAGAGGAAATGAAAAACCAGAAAAATACTAGAACTCTTTCCTTTTCTAATGTTTCCTCCCAGGCTTAGTGTTCTTATTTCAATAAAGTAATTACACTAGGAGAATACTGATGATGGACAACATGATGTAATGGCAAAAGCACTGACCGGAAGTTAGGAGAGCACTAGTCTCTTTTGGGAGGCCAGTGAAGTGTATTTTCTTTTTAAATGACAAGGCATTTTTAAGACCCCAGATGTCGGGATGGGGGCGCATCTCTTTCCAATTTGGAATGACTATGCCTGAAATCCAGTTGAAGTGTTTATATTTCAGTTTATTCCTTATTTTCTCATCAAATACCTTATGGTGGCAAATTTTCATTTGGAACATGATTCCTGGGCATGTACCTCAATACCAGAGATAGAATTGGACCTGCTGCTTCTGTCCCAGAGGCGATGAGTAACTGTTAGGGCCTGACTTTGTGCTGTACTGATGTTTGAGAGTCGAGAAATTATCACTGCAGACTCCAGCTCTGACAATGTTTCCATTCCAGCTGATCAGAAAAAGCTGTGACAATATTTATTTTATTACTGCCTTGTTCTCTGTTTGCTCCTCCCCTGACAAATTGCACTCCTTGTATTATTGGTATCTTAGGCTCTGTTTCAGGCCCTTTTTTCCTTTGAAAATATGTGTTTTTGTTTACTTTTGTGGTGGCACTAAACATTCTTAACATGTTTATTGATGTAAACAGTGTAAAATCTATGATCTATAAGTTGACTTGAATTTCCCCACCATTACCTTTTTTTCTTTGATTTAGAGGTGCTCATTTGTTCTTCTCCAAAGCTTCTAGTGGGTTGGTAGAAATGGAAAGAAGTCACATTTCTTTCAAAATGAGTCTTAAATGCTTGTGTTTTACAAAATTTTAAATTAAGGCATATTTTTAGCTTCGACAGCTGGTTGATATGTAGCTTGTGACTAATGAAATGAAACACATTTTTGTTTCATGATCATGTGTTAATCTCACCCTACAATTTTGTTATTTTTGATGCAAGAAAGAATGATTAAATCTGAAGAAACAAAAAAATGAGCTCTTTGCTTACACTTAAGGCAGATTTAAATCTAGTCTTTTGATTTTTGAATTGTAGATGATGTGGTTATGGAGTGTAATCTCAGATTTTGCAGCATGAGATATTCATAAAATTGAGAAAAGAAACTATTCTTTCTGATTCTAATTCAACTAGTGTTACTTTATCTTTTAGACCCAAGGGTAGTAGACATTTGGTGTTACCAGGGATTTAAACTGAGAAATTACAAACTAAAAATAGGTACGGTAAAATGGTACATGTAACACGATCTAGGTTTCGTGAGGAAAATCAATATCTACAGAAGAAAAGGTCTGAAATATTCACTGACAGGTTGATGATGATTTTCTTTGGGTAGGAGTATAATGAATTTTTTTTGGGGGGGGGTACTATGGATTGAACCCAAGGGAACTCTACCGCTGAACTACATTGCCAATTCTTTTATGTGGTACTGAGGGTCGAACCCAGGACCTCGCACATGCTGGACAAGCACACTACCACTAAGCCACAACCCCAGCCCCCTAATTCTTTTTTTATTTCTTATCTTGAGACAGGGTCTTGCTAAGTTGCTAAGGCTGGCCTCAAACTTGGAATCCTTCTGCCTCAGACTGCCAAGTTACTAGAATTACAGGCATGTATCATCACACCCTGTCACATAAGTGATTTTTAAAAGTGCATTTTAAAAAATACTTTTTTCTTACATTTTTAATAATAAGTCATATTGTACTTTCATCATTTGAGAAAAATAAATAATCGTAGGTTTGTAGACATCAAACCTTTGAAATTGCCTGAAAGATCTCCGGTGCTTTTACAGACACACTCAGCGTGTTGTCAGTGATCTGAGTTTCCTGTCTAGGCACAAGGAGAACTTTCAGCTAAAAATTGGGAGAATTTTTCTATTAAGTCATTTTGACCTCTTATTCTTTGGCCTCTTCTTAAGTAACTCATTAAAGTCCTTACATTTAGGGGCTGGAGTTTTAGCTCAGTGGTAGAGCGCTTGCCTAGTACATGTGAGGCGCTGGGTTCGATGTTCAGCACCACATATAAATAAATAAATAAAATAAAGGTATTGTGTCCATCTACAACTAAAAATATTTTTTAAAAGTCCTTACATTTAAAACCGTCTTTACTGCTCTTTCTACAAATTAGATTTAAATTGCTTTAAAGAAATAGTTGTGGTTTACCTATTTGCAAGCTCTAAGAAAAAATTTTTTTAGAAATCCAACTGAAACAGGTAACTACAGCAGGTAAGGCAAATAGACTATGTTAAATTCTTCCAGGTAGGAAGGAAATTAATGAATTAAAGAATTAAATGTCAAATAAATTTGCCTATCGTTAGGCTTTGGACAAAAGCCTTGAGTATCTGGTAAGGATGCTAAGAGACTGCCTGTTGCCTGGGCAGTCACAACAGTCCTGGGTCACTGGCTTAAAAAGACCTATAAATCTTAGTAGTACAGTATTGTTAATCTCCAATCTTTTTCATTCATTTTAAAGTGTTTTTTTAGTGTCATAATCATCAGCTGTTTCACCCACTTGTTCATTCAACGTATTGTTGTTCCTGATTGTGCTGAAAATAGTCCTGTCACTTAAGAAGAGTCCCTACCCAACAGAAAAGGTGGGATGTTTGTGTGGGTGTGTGTGGAGGGGGTGGGGGGGATTGGAGAAAACACAAATGATATAGGAAAAAATTTAAACTTCTATAATTCTCTGATAGATTAAAAGTTTGGGATTCATAAAATAAAAACATGTTTTGAAAGGGAACCATAAGGATATAAGAACTTATAGAAATTTAAAATAAGATGATGGAGATTTTAAAAATCAGTATAAGCCAGGCACAGTGGCATGCTGCTATAGTCCTAGCTCCTGGGGGAGGCTGAGGCCAGAGGATCACTTGAGCCAAGAGTTTGAAACCAGTCTGGGCAACATAGTAAGACCCCATCTCAAAATTTAAAAAATGAATGAGTGAATGATTCGAGAGTAAAGTTGAAGAAATCTTCCATACCATGAAAACAACATGAAAACCCAAAGAGATAAGAAATAAGAAAAGGAACAGTAATATTCAACATTTAGCTAATAGGAGGTCCAGAAGGAGAGAACAGATGAAACAGAGAAGATTGATTGCCAAAGAGATCATGTGACAAAAGTCCTCAGAAGTGCAGGTCATCAGTTTTTAGATTGAAAGAGCCTACAAGAGTGTATCTGAGATGATGGGTGAGAAAAGATCCATACCAAGATTATCAAGATTTTTATTACATAAAGAAGTTAGCGTGCATTATCATTTGATAATTGAAAAGTATCGAAAGCTACCAGAAGAGTCCGTCGTGGTGGCACATGCCTGTAATTCCAGCAGCTTAGGAGGCTGAGACAGGAGGATTGCAAGTTCAGATCCAGCCTCAGCAAAAGCAAGGCTCTAAGCAATTCAGTGAGACTGTAAATAAAATACAAAATATGGCTGGGGAAGTGGCTCAGTGGTCAAGTTTCCCTGAGTTTAATCCCTAGTACCTATCCTCAACCCCCCCACCCCTGAAAAAAGCTACCAAGAGAAAAAACCTGGAAGACTTGTGAGTAATTGTCTCTGGGAGGCTGGACCAGGGAATAAGAAGGGTCTTGATGATTTTCACAAGCAGTTTTGTGTTCTTCTTAAGACTTTTAGCTTGTGTGCATTTATTTTTGATGACCCTAAAGATGAATTGTAGGAGAGACAGACCTTAAACATTGTTCAAAGTGTAATGTGTGCTATAATTTGCTATGGCAATACAGAAAGAGCAAGAGGATTCTTCCTGCTTCTATATTTGGGGATAGCTTCACAAAAAAGGTTGCAGAGGAGCTGGATGATTTAAGAGTTCTCTGGCAGAGGAAGGGGAGATTGAAATTGTAGGCAAAGGGAACAGCATATGCAAAGGCTTGAAGTATGCTAGAACATTGTTTGGGAAATTCAATGATTTGAGGTTTCTAGGTTTTATTAATTGTTTGTGAGCATTTTTAATGTTTTCCCTATTTCATTCACTCTCATCTATAATGTGTATAACTGCATTCTTCCCTAAATGATACATTTATTTAAGGACAATAGTTCACATGTTTGTCCTTAATCTTTGAAATCTCCACAGGACCTAGAACATAGGACTTTATGCAACAGAAGATTTTTTTAAAAATTTTTAACTAAAATACTGAAATCGGCCTAGGGTTGTGACTCAGTGGTAGAGTGCTTGCTTAGCATGTGTGAGGCACTGAGTTTGATCCTCAGCACTGAATATAAGTAAATAAAATAAAGGTCCAACCACAACTAAAAAAAAAAATTTGAAAAAAATACTGAAATAGCCGGGTGTGGTGGTACACACCCGTAATCTCACTGGCTTGGGAGTCTGAGGCAGGAGGGTCGTGAGTTCAAAGCCAGCTTCAACAACTTAATGAGACTCTAAGCTAAGTTATCAAGACCCTGCTCTAAATAAAAATATAAAAGTGGGCTGGTGATGTGGTTCAGTGTTTAAGTGCCCCTTGGTTCAGTCCCTGGTTCCAAAATAATAATAATAATAATAATAATAATAATAATAATAAAAAAAATACTGAAATAGCCCTCCATTTGAACTGAAGAGAGTTTTCCCCAAACCCTGTTAATAATGGAAAGGCTAATTAGGACCCTAGCACTATCATTTTTCAAGGTCTATTTAAACTTCAGAAGGAGTATTAGGTTATAAGATACTGGAAGACAGGGATCATGTCCAACTTTCTAATTCAAAACATATACTAAGCATGCTTGGGCCCCTGGGTTCAATCCCCACCACAAAAAGAAAAAGAAAAAAATAGATCCATGTCTACTGTCCATAACTTATTTCCTTCTACCTAATCTGTCTCTTTCATTTATACCTGTGAGTCTTTATAAAGGTAGTTCGTTATTCCCATAATGCCACTTTTTTCCAATTTACCACCTTTTCTCCACCTAGTCTGTCAAACTACCTTTCAGTTTGTACATTTGTTCTCTATGGAAAAAAAATTTCCTTTGAAAGGTAGAAACCCAATATAGAAATCACCAGAAAATTGATCATCTTGAGTTCTTTTCTCCTACCTAGCTCTTCTCAACGTTTTAAACCAGCAACAAGACATTTAATTTCAAAATAGGTTAATGCAAATGTTAACCCTGGCAGAGCTTCACTTATTTATTTTTTTAATTGCTTCTCTCTCTTTTTTTTTTTTTACATTTATTTTGATTCATTATTCACAAATGGAGTTCAGCTGTTGTTTCTCTGGTTGTCCCCAAAGTAGAGTCACACCATTTGTGTAATCATACATGTACATAGGGTAAAGATGTTTGTCTCATTCTGTTATTCTTACCCCAGCCCCGATCCCACCCCTCTTTTTCCTCTGTGCAATCCATCCTTCCTCCATTCTTGCCTCCCTCCCACCCCACATTATGTATTATCATCCACTTATCAGAGAGATCATTCAGCCTTTGATTTTTTGGGATTGGCTAATCTCACTTAGCATGACAGTCTCCAACTTCATCCATTTACCTGCAAATGCCATAATTTTATTATTCTTTATGGCTGAGTTATATTCCATTGTGTATATATACCACAGTTTCTTTATCCATTCATCTATTGAAGGACATCTAGGTTGGTTCCACAATCTAGCTATTGTGAATTGAGCAGCTGTGAACAGTGACGTGGCTGCATCACTGTAGTAATCTGATTTTAAGTCCTTTGGGTATAGGCCAAGGAATGGGATAGCTGGGTCAAATGGTGGATCCATTCCAAGTTTTCTAAGGAATCTCCACACTGCTTTCCAGAGTGGCTGCACCAACTTGCACTCCCACCAGCAATGTATGAGTGTACCCTTTTCCCCCACATCCTTGCCAACACCTGTTGTTGTTTGTATTCTTGATAGTAGACATTCTAATTGGGGCAAGATGAAATCTTAAGGTGGTTTTGATTTGCATTTCTCCTATTACTAGGGATGTTGAACATTTTTTCATTTATCTGTTGATTGCTTGTAGATCTTCTGTAAAGTGTCTGTTCATTTCCTTAGCCCATTTATTGATTGGGCTATTTGTATTCTTGGTGTAAAGATTTTTGAGTTCTTTTTCGATTCTGGAAATACATGCTCTATCTGAAGTGTGTGTGGCAAAAATTTTCTCCCACTCTGTAGGCTCTCTTCACAATGCTGATTGTTTCCTTTGCTGAGAAAAAAGTTTGAATCTCTCCCAAATTATTGATTCCTGCTTTTATTTCTTGTGCTTTGGGAGTCATGTTGAGGAAATAAGTGATGAATCCTCTGAAAGAGAAATTAGGAAAACTACTCCATTCACAATAGCCTCAAAAAAAACCAAACAAACAAACTTAGGAATCAATCTAACAAGAGAGGTGAAAGATCTCTACAATGAGAACTACAGAACACCAAAGAAAGAAGTTAAAGAAAATCTGAGAAGATGGAAAGATCTCCCATGTTCTTGGATAGGCAGAATTAATGTTGTCAAATTGGCCATACTACCAAAAGTGCTATACAAATTCAATGCAATTCCAATTAAAATCCCAATGACGGACCTCATAGAAATAGAGAGAACAATCATGAAATTCATTTGGAAGAATAAGAGACACAGAAGAGCTAAAGCAATTCTTAGCAAGAAGAGCGAAGCAGGGGGTATCACAATACCAGACCTTCAACTACACTACAGAGCAATAGTAACAAAAATGGCATGGTATTGGCACCAATATAGACAGGTAGATCAATGGTACAGAATAGAGCACACAGAGACAAACCCACATAAATAGAGTTTTCTCATACTAGACAAAGGTGCCAAAAACATACAATGGAGAGAAGGTAGTCTCTTCAACAAATGTTGCTGGGAAAACTGGAAATTCATATGTAGCACAGTGAAACTAAACTCTCACCCTGCACAAAACTCAAATCAAAATGGATCAAGGACCTAGGAATTAGACTGAGGACCCTGCACCCAATAGAAGGAAAAAGTAGGACCAAATCTTCATCATGTTGGCTTAGGAGCTTCACTTATTTAATTTACATTCTTTTGAAAATAACTGTGAGAAGTTTTGGGTTTAAAAAGACAAGCCAGCCTGGTGTGGTGGTACAGGCCTGTAATCCCAGCTGCTCAGGAGGCTGAGGCAGGAGGATTGCAAGTTCAGAGTCAACCTTAGCAATTTAGAGAAGCCCTAAGCAACTTAGCAAGATCCTGTCTGAAAATCAAAAGTAAAATCAGCTGGGGATGTAGCTCGTGGTTAAGCATCCCTAGGTTCAATTCGTAATACCAAGTAAATAAATAAAAAGACAAACCAGGTGTGATAGCACTTTCCTATAATCCGAGTGATTTAGAAGGCTGAGGCAGGAAATATCAAGTTTGAGGCCAGACTCAGCAATTTAGTAAGACCCTGTCTCAAGATAAACAATAAAGACGACTTGGATGTGGCTCAGTAGTTAAGGACCCCTGAGTTCAATCTCTGGTACCAAATTTTTTAACAAGATGGTCCTCCTTAGACTATCTTAGGCAGAAGGTATACCAGGAACTGATAAGAATGACAGTTAATTGATTAAGCAGAGAGAATGATAATAGTGAAAGATTTTATGATTGAGTTTTGTCAACTCTAGATAATTGAAAATTAACTTCCCATATTTTTCAGTTATGCTTTTGTATAGTGTCTTTATTCTGTAGACTAAATGCCATTCAAAATTTATGCATCTGATATTGTCTATCCTAAGTAGTAACTGGTTCCTAAAAGGCAGTTATCTAGCTTTATGAATGTCTCCTTTTGGTCCCCTTTTAAATTGTAATGATAACATAAACACCTTAAGGAAAATATAGAAATTTTTGACAAAATTATATGTGACTTTTTATATACCTAGCTCAGCTTAACTCTAAAGTAGAACTTCTCTAAAAGATTTTTAAAATATATTTTTAGTTGTAAATGGATATAATACTTTTATTTTATTTATTTTTATGTGATGCTGAGGATTAAACCCAATGCCTCATGTGCTAGGCAAGCGCTCTACCACTGAGCTCCAACCCCATCCCTAAAATATTTTTCATTTGTTTCCTAATTTAGTACTGAACAGATCTCTCTCTCTCTCTCTCTCTCTCTCTCTCTTTTTTCTTTTTCTTTCCTTCTTTCTTTCCCCCTCTTCTCTCTCCCCCTCTCTCTCTCTCTCTCTCTCTCTCTCTCTCTTTTTGGTTGAACCCAGGAGCACTTTATTATTGAGCTACATCCCTATTTTGTTTATTTGTTTGTTTTCTAAAAAGACAAGATCTCACTAAGTTGCCCAAGGCTGCCCTGAACTTGTGATCCTCCTTCCTTAGCCTCCTGAGTTCCTGTGATTATAGTCATGTGCCACTACACCTGGCTAAAGCCTTTCTTTCTTTTCTTTTTTCTTTTTCTTTCTTTCTTTTTTTTTTAACATTTTTTAGTTGTCAGTAGGCCTTTATTTTATTTATTTATTTATTTTTATTTTTATGTGGTGCTGAGAATTGAACCCAGTGCCTCACACATGCTAGGCAAGTGCTCTACCACTGAGCTACAACCCCAGCCCAGGCCTTTCTTAATGATAGTAATGACACTGACTTTAGTCATAAATACTAATGAATTTCATATTATAACATAGATACAGTCTTCAGATATTTTCCATAAACTGATATTTTTGAGTAAAATTTGCAAGAATAAAAACAAAAAACCAAACCCTGAATTAGTTTCTATAAAACAAATCACACAATCTACCATGGTTTCTCAGTTCTCTAAATCTGCATTTTTATATAAAGTATTAGGTCTGTTTATATTGCAATATGTTGTTGAGAACTAAGTGATGCAATCTAGATTGGGTTTCATTGAGTTGCAGTTCCACCATCCTGGATGTTCACCCCCATGCACTGATCATACAAGGAGGTCAATAGTTTCTTTCTCCCCCAACCCTTTTTTTCATTTATTCATTCCTTCTTTCTATTTTTATGATGGGATCTTGCTGTGTTACCTAGGCTGGTCTCAAACTCCTGGATTTAAGTGATCTTTCTGCTTTAGTTCTCCAAGTGCTGGGATTACAGGTGTTCACCACCACTCTTTTTCTTTCTTTTTTTTCTTTTTTTTGGGGAACCAGGAATTGAACTCAGGGGCACTGGACCACTGAGCCACATCCCCAGCCCTATTTTGTATTTATTTAGAGACAGGGTCTCACTGAGTTGCTTAGGGCCTCGCTAAGTTGCTGAGGCTGGCTTTGAACTTGCGAGATCCTCCTGCCTCAGCCTCCCGAGTCGCTGGGATTACAGGCATGCGCCACCGCGCCTGGCTCTTCACCACCACTCTTGACTACAAATAGTTTCATTTCATTTAATGCTTATAATCACTTGGTAGTGACTGACTAGGGCCCAGGGTTGAAAAGCATGAGAGTGTATTTAAAGTCAATAGAAGAATGCTACAATTGATTAGTGAAGTCTGACACAAACAGTAAGAAGGAAGGTGTATTAGTCCATTTTTTGTTATCTATAATGAAATAGCTGAGGCATACTAACTTTATAAAGAAAAGTTTCTTGAACTCACAGTTTTGGAGGCTGAATGGCCAAATAGCATGGCATAGGCTCTGACAAAGGACCCCTTTGACTGTATCACCTCCTGACGGATGCCAAAGGCAGGAATTTGTGTGGAAGGAAGAGATCCCATTACCAGGCAGGAAGACACAGAGATTGGGATCCCACCATGCCTTCCCAAGGTCATGACCCCCAGTTGACTTATTAAGGACTTCCTGCTAGACCCCACATCTTAACTGTCCCACCTCCCAAATTCACCACCCTGAGGACCAAGCTTCTAACACATGAACCTTGGTGGGGACAGACAATATCCAAACCATAGCAAAAGGGAAACAACTGTTGGAGCTTTATGTATTTGTTACCATCCAATTTCAGGATAGATTTAGGTGGTAATTCTAGGCTTTGTAGGTAAGATATAATATATTCCCATATCATGTCTTTTATGTTGCTGAAACACTTGGAGTTGAAGAAACTCTATAAAAATTTAGAATTTTTCAGGCATGCAAACCCACAGAATTCCTCTAACCCTTTATATATTTAACAATGATAACATTTTTTTTTCAACTTCATTTATTTCAGTCCTGGGAATAGAACCCAGGACCTCAGGCATGCTAGGCAAGTGATCTACCACTGAGCCATAAACCCAGCCTATGTCTTGGTTTTAAATAGCTCCTTGACATCAACAAATTGAGAGAACTGAATAACCTTATTTTGCCTTTGCCATTCATGATATATATATGTGTCTTGTTTTTCTTTGTTTTTGACCCAGGGTCTCACCAAGTTGCCCAGGATGACCTTGAACTTGAAATTCTTTCATCTCATCCTGTTGAGTAGCTGAGATTACAGGCATGTGCTACCATGCCTGGCTCAAAAATGTATCTTCTATGTTCAGTATAAGAAGACTTTCTAATTACCCAAGTCTTGGTAGTATAAAAAGCAGATCCTGTATATTTTCTACCTTTAGCACAGAGCTGTCTTTTAACATAGTAATATCATCTAATGATGAGCAGCAGTAGTTCAGAAAACAGTGGAATCAACCATGTGATGTGTATTTACAGTTGTGGTGAAATTAATTTTTCAACAGTGGTCCTTTCTAGAATTGAGGGCATCTTAGTGGTTTATAGCAGAAACCTTTTGGAGGAATGGTAAAACCTCTCATGTTAGGTTAAGTGACTTTCTCAAGTGACAGAGCAGAGGTAAGAATTTAGCAGTTTCATTTTCTGATGCAAGTGCAAATATTAGATAGATTTAAACACAAATAGCACTTAATTAGAGGCAAGGGAACAGAGCATTTTTTTTTCTGCTTTTCTCTGTTATTTTGGAGAGTTGCCTGCTTTAAATACTAGTTTAGTTGCTTGCTGAAATAATCCATATCCAAACTTGCCAGAGAACGTGCAACAAGTTTTTTTATTGTGTTTTTTGTAATAAAAAATTATGATTAAAATGAAGTCAAGAGATATCTTCTCAGAGAAATTCTTTATATGCAGAAAGTTCTTCAGAATTGCAGGAGTTGGTTGTCTCTTGACATCTTTTCTACAAATTGAGAAAAACAAGGAATATTTTAAATTTCACTTGAAATTTGCATTCATGCTATAGTTTATATATGTCCCCCAAGTTCATGTGTGCAAACTTGATTTCCTGTGAAGTAATGCTGGGAGATGGGGCCTAACAGGAGGTGTTTAGGTATGGGGTACCATCCTCTTGATGCTATTGTTGAGGGAGTGGGTTCATTCATGAAAGGATAAGTTTGGCCTTCTTTTGCTCTTGTCCTCCCTTTACCCTTCTGCCATGTGATACCTTCCGCTGTAGGATGATGCAGATAGGCGGCCCTCACTCCATTCCAGTGCCTCGATCTTGAAATTCTCAGACTCCAGAATTGTGAGGAAATAAATGTCTGCACTTTATCAGTTATCTAGTCTCAGGTATTGTAGCCAAACAGATGACAGTAGTTGCTCTTTTTTTTTTTTTTTTTTTTGCAATGCTGGGGATTGAACCCAGGGCCTTGTGCTTGCAAAGCAGGCACTCTACCAACTGAGCTATATCCCCAGCCCCCAGTAGTTGCTCTTAATTGTGATTTTTCTGTTAATTTCTTTTCCCTTTGGGTTCTCGAATCTCCTTCTTAGTAGCAGAAGCACACTCATAGATCTGAAATGGAGTGGTGTATCAGGATCACAGTAGTGGAATCTGAAAGCCTTAGTCAAAATTCGTAGTCAGTTTACTGGAGCTTGAACTCATTTTTGTTAATTAGAGATGCTTAATAGATTTATTACAATATGATTTGCTCTCTGTTATAACATTATGGAATAAATAAATTGTCCTCCAGGGATTCTCAGGGAAGAAATTCTTGGCATTTATAGATATTTGGTCATAGTTTTGAACAACTTGGTGTTTGAAGTATTCAGCATCCTGGCACAGCTGGCAACCATTCCTTCCACAAATAGTTTTGGACAGCCTGAGATATGCCAGGTATGGTACCAGAACCAGGGAGGCAGTGATGAAAAAGAAAAACCCAGTCCCTTCACAGAGCTTGTAGTACTCAGCTATCAGAAGGCCTGGCCTTTGATTCATTTCCTCAAAGAGGGATATGAGGAGACATGAGAAATCAAAATTTGTTATGTATTTGGAAAGGATTCTTAATACTGCCTTACAAGTGAGTATTAAATTAATAGCATATGTCAGCCTTTGTTAATGTTGGATAGCCTCAGTACCAAATTTATGGGCAAAATGTCTAAATGGTGTTTCATCTGTAATCCTTGCCTTACCTTGAAAGTTACAGGGCAATTGATTTCAAATGATCTTTCACATTATCCTTTGAGACTCTTAAGTAGGATTGTTTACTGCAGTTGTTTACCATAAAATTTTGAGTGACATGTGAGAAATAAGATCTGTCTTATATGTAGAGATGGTTTCTCTGCGATGTTCCCTGAACTTTGTGTTGGCCCTTGCCAGAGATCTCTATTTTTATATCTGTGTGCGTCATTGTTGTTTCCAGCTGATAGATGCCTGAATGCAAATTCACATCCTTCCTGTTTTAGGACTTGTGGGGCTTGTCTTCAGCAGCTGGATAGACAGCAGGGGAGGTCACTGAGAATAGGAGGTTGGACTGTTAATTCTTTCCTGTCCCACACAACATTCTGTGATAAATTTATTTGTTACAATTGTTGAATCCATTCCAGTTTTAGTCTTCAGCCTCATTGTAGCCTTTCAGTTTAGTTTGAAATCCACTCTCCTACCCTAATTTTCAAAACCAAGTACTTCTTTACTTCTACTCCTGTGTTCTTTCTACTGGTCCTTTTTGTTCTTGCATCTTTTACCTCTTTCTTCTGCCCAGGATAAAGAGCAATTTCCCAAGCTTTTTCTGTGGCCTTCTACGCCTTTCTGTTCCCTTCCCAACCTCCCTACCTTTTGACCTTTTCTTTTCTTCTTTTCTCCTTCATTTCCTTTCAGTTTCTTTTTTTTTCTTTTCTTTTTTTTTTTGAACCAGGGATTGAACTCAGGGACACTCAGCCACTGAGCCACATCCCCAGCCCTATTTTGTATTTTATTTAGAGACAGGGTCTCACTGAGTTGCTAAGGGCCTCGCTAAGTAGCTGAGGCTGGCTTTGAACTTGCGATCCTCCTGACTCAGCCTCCCAAGTCGCTTGGATTACAGGCGTGCGCCACCACACCCGGCTCCTTTCAGTTTTTAAAAACCGTTCTTGTGTCCATTTGCTAAATACACATTTACTTAGCACCTGTGATTTGCTTTACTCTGTGCTAGGGGAATACAGGAGTGAATGAGGTAAGCACAGCCCCAGCTTTCATAGCATTTACAATGAATTTACCATTTAATTCAAAGATCGTAGTTGTGAAATATTTTGAGAAGTACTGGTTGATGTAAGAACATGTAATTCCGGGATCTGTTCTAGTTTAAGTGATGAGTGAAATATTCCTTAAGGAAATCATTTTCAGCCAAGATCTGAAGGGTGAGTAAGATTTATGAGGTGTCAGCAGAGAGTGTTCCAGAAAGCAAGTCCCTTTCAGTATTCAAGTCACATTGGTTCATTATGCTTCCTCCCACTTCAGTAGGTGTAAGATGCAAATTACTTTTTCCTCAATCCCACCTAAACTGATTGTTCACTGTAACCCCCTATCTTCCCCAGTTCACTGGATTAAAAATTTTTTTGTCCTTGATTTCCTTTTAAACAGAACTGAGATTTCTTCTTTCTTCTTTCTTTTTTTTTTTTGTGAGACAGGGTCTTACTAAGTTGCCCAGGCTGTCCTCAAATTTATGATCCTCCTTCCTCAGCCTCCCAGTTAGCTGGGATTATAAGTAAATGCCACTGCACCCAGTGAAGACCCAGTTTTTATCATTTTACTTCTTGGCTAAAAAACCTAGATTGCTGATGCACAAGATCTAGACTCTCCTCATTTGGGTCTTCCATTATCCTCCTCAGACTTTCCAGTTTGCTTTCTCAACACACACCTGTTAGGACCAGCAGATAGTCCTCTTGCTCCCTCTGTAAACCATGCTCACTTTGCCCCTTTTGCCTCTTTCTCTCTGTTCTTCCTTTAACTTTTATCATTATCTCCAGGAAAAAGTTCTTTCTGTTTTTCCCCCCAGTACTGGGGATCAAACCCAGGGCTTAACACTTGCTAGGCAAGTGCTCTACCACTGAGCCACATCAGCCCTTCAAGAAATCTTTTCAACTACTGTGGTCCTTAGTGATCTTTTCCATTCTGAACTCATTGCTCTTAATTAATAATGCTTATTCTTTATTTCATATATACTATTGTCATTTTCTGACCTAAATTATAAATTTAAGAATGGGGACATATCTTACATCAATTTTATATCCTTCAGTTTAGGATTGACCAAATAGGTACTCAATTTATGCTTTGATTATGCCCACAGATTGATTTGATTTGATTTAGTGGATGTTAATTCATTTTTAAAATACCTTTTAAAAATATTTTTAAATTTTTTATTTATTTTTTTATGTGGTGCTGAAGATCAAACCCAGTGCATTACATGTGCCAGGCAAGCTCTCTACCACTGAGCCACAACCCCTGCCCTGTTAACTCTTTTTTTTTTTTTTTTTTTGCGATGCTGGGGATTGAACCCAGGGCCTTGTGCTTGCAAGGCAATTCATTTTTAATAAGGGACTCTGAGTAGTTAATGTCACCCTTCCATCCTACATGTTGAGTTTAATAGGAATGAATAGCAGATACCAATCTAGACTGAAACAGGAATAATTCATTTTAATGGACTCTAATGCTCCAGGGTTATTTTCTACCAGTTAAATTCTCACATTTACAGAACCTGGCAAAAATTTCTTTTAATATTACAACTATTTGTATAGTTCTTAAAGTTTACAAGTTTTATTTATATGATGTATCTCATTTAATCCTCATCACAACTCTTTTGAGTTAAGTGACATTATGTTCATTTTATTTTTTTATTTTTTTTTGGAACCAGGGATTGAACTCAGGGACACTCGGTCACTGAGCCACATCCCCAGCCCTATTTTGTATTTTATTTAGATACAGGATCTCACTGAGTTGCTTAGGGCCTCACTAAGTTGCTGAGGCTGGCTTTGAACTCGTGATCCTCCTGGCTCAGCCTCCCAAGTCGCTTGGATTACAGGCGTGCGCCACCACGCCTGGCCGACATTATGTTCATTTTATATAACAAGAAACTGAGGTGGGGTTGGGGTTGTGGCTCAGTGGTAGAGCACTTGTCTATCATGTGGGGCAATGGGTTTGATCCTCAGCATCACATATAAATAAATGAATAAAATAAAGGTCTATCAACAATAAAAAAAATTTTTAAAAAAGAAACTGAGGTATCAAAAAAAATTAATATGGGTCACTCAGGTTCATGGTAGAGCTCAGACCTGAATCTAGGGCTACTGAATAAAGAACCACTCCTGGGATGGGGTTTTGGCTCAGTGGTAGAGCACTTACCTCGCATGTGTGAGGCACTGGGTTCAATTCTCAGCACCACATATAAATAAATAAAATAAAAAGATACACCAACAATTTAAAAAATTTTAAAAAGAACCTTCTTTACCAAGCACAGTGGTGCACATCTACAATCCCAGTAACTCTGGAGGTTGAGGCAGGAGGATCACAAGTTCAAGGCCAGCCTTGGTAATTTAGTGAGACCATGTCTCAAAATAGATAGATAGACAGACAGACAGACAGATTGGGGATGTTGCTCAGGACTCCTGGGTTCAATCCCCAGTACCAAAACAAAACAAAAGAACCTACCCGTGGGCTGGGGATGGAGTTCACTTGTAGAGGGCTTGTCTAGCATGTGTGAGGTCCTGAGTTCTATCCCCAGCTCTTGTACCATTACCTAACCATTGGGGGGCCTGTGGGGGGCCTTTGGCCTGTTTTAGTTTTTGGCAGCTTCTTCCCAGAAAGAATGAAAAAGAAGTTAAATTTTTTTAATAGGTCAGGATCTCAATGATTCTGCCTTGGCATCTTTTTAAGACCTTAACTTAGAGAGAATTTAAATGGAATTTACTTATGGATAATGTGATTGACACCTAAGCTGACTGATGTAGTTCAGTATTAATTAATTACAACCCATATCTACAGTAGGCTATGTACTCAGCACCAATTATCAATTATCAATGACCTATAGTATGCCTGACTTTTTCTAGTTAAGTATTGAAATGTCATATGAGGGCTTCCTCTGCATTGAGACCCTAAGAGTCTCTGCCTCTTGTTGGTTCTGTCTGATTACAGAGGCATGGCATTTGTAGAGTTTAAAAACCTGTTTTGTGTTCTTACAGTGCTTGGGAGCTACAGAATGGGTGTTCAGACAAAAAAGGCTACTTCCTGAAGTGTTTATGCAAAGGATCATTTTTAGAGAGTTATGTGGAATGGAATTGGGTTTGACGTCAGTTCTCAGTGTGTTTTCTCTCCCTTGGAGGAATAGCTCATATGTAGAGACAGATGTGAGACTTATGTCTTTTTTACCTATAAATAATGCTGGGAGAGAATGAGAACATCACTGTGAGGAAGAAGTTGGGGAAAAAAGCAGCTGTTGTAAATAAGAGATGACCAAGTTTCTGCTCCCTGCCCCCTTTTTGTACTGGTGATTGAACCCAGGATGCTTTACCAACTAAGCTATATCCCAAGCCCCTTTTTTTTATGTTTTATTTTGAGACAGGGTCTCACTAAGTTGCTGAGGATGTTGCTAAACTATCAAGGCTGGCCTCAAACTTGTGATCCTCCTCCCTCAGTCTCCCCAGTTGCTGGGATTACAGGGATGTGCCACCACACCCAGCTTCAAGTTTCTCCTGAATGCACTTTTTTAAAACTTAAATCATGTATAACCTATAAACCTAAATGTGCAAAAATTATAAATGTGTAGTAAATCAATAATTCCTAAAAATTATTTTTAATATTTTTATTAGTTGTTGATGGACCTTTATTTTATCTCCTTATTTATATGCAGTACTGAGAATCGAACCCAGGCAGGTAGTCTACCACTGAGCCACAACCCAAACCCCTAAAGCAATAATTTGATAACAATAAAGCAGGTACCTAAATGACCATTACCGAGGTCAAATAATAGAACATTCTTAGCCTCTAAAAGCTCTCCTAGTAGTTCCTTTTGATCATTTCCACACCACACTTTCAGAGGCAGTCTACTGACTTTTATGGTAATAATTTCCTGCTTTTATCTTTTTTTTTTTTCTTGTGGTGCTGGGGATTGAACCCAGAGCCTTGTGCTTGAGACAAGCACTCTACCAACTGAGCTATATCCCCAGCCCTACTTTTATCTTTTGATTTACTACTTCATTATGCATCCCTAAATGATTTAGTTTTGCCTGAATCATACTGTATTTATTCTTTTGTGTCTTGATCTTTCTTTTAATATTTTGTTTTAATAATCATACATGTTAGTGCACATATCTGTCCTTTTTCTTAGAATGTAGCATTTTATTGTACTAAAATTTTTTTACTTATTCTTGATTAATGGTTGTTTTCAGTCTGGGTCAGCTACAAATAATATCACTTTGAACATTATTGAACTTTTACTTTGGCTATACTTGAGCTCATACAATATGAAATTACCATTTTTGTGGATTAAACATCATATATTGGTGATTTCATATGATATGATCTAATGTCTAGATTTAGATGTTAAATAATTTCCTGTGATTGTTGGATTTTAGGAAATAAGCATTCAATTTTAGTAGATTCTGCCAAATAATTTTCTAAAGACTTCTCTCCTGCCAGCAATGTATATGTAATGTTGCTCCACATTCTGGCCAATATTCTATTCAAGTCATTTGCCCATTTTTTAATAGAGTGGTTTGCCTTCATCTTGTTGTTTAGCAAGAGTTCTTATATATTCTAGAAATTAATTCTTGATGGTTAAATGTTGCATATATCTGCTCCTGTCCTATGCTCATCTTTTCTCTCTTTTAATTGTACCTTTTTTTTAATATTTATTTTATTTATTTATTTATTTTTTTATTCATTTAATTTTGATCCATTGAACACAAATGGAGTACAGCTATTGTTTCTCTGGTTGTACACAAAGTAGAGTCACACCATCTGTGCATTCATACATGTACACAGGGCAATGATGTCTGTC